>PVIR01007462.1:0-60861 GCA_004026965.1 Petromus typicus | reverse complement strand
TCGATTCCCCGGTAACCACATAACAATACTGGGTGTGGAGACCCACACCCAGCAGCAACCAGTACCACATACCACAGTGCCGGGCGTGGTGGCTCATGCCTGTAATCCCAGCACTCGGGAGGCAGAGGCAGGAGAATTGTGATGTGAGTTTGAGGCTGAGCTCAGGGCCAGCCTGAACCACAAAGCGAGACCCTGTCTCCAAAAACCTAAAAAAAAAAAAAAAAAAAAAAAAAGATGGATAAGAAGTGATATGTCACCGAGAGGTTTTGTTTTTCATTGCTCTTTTTAATTAACAGACTATTTTTGGAGAAATAGAAGCTTTTAGATAATCTGAGGAAAAAACCCAGAGTCTCTTCAGACCCCCTAAGCCAGTTTCCTCTGTTACTGACATTTTGCATTAGTACATGTTATCATCGATGAGCCAGTGTTGATTAATTATTATTATTAACTACAATCCACAGTTTGCTTTTGGATTCACTCTGTTTATTTTCTATTTCTTAAAAAAATATGATGCAAAAATGAGACAAAATTATACACACTTATGTTATACAGTGCAATTACTTTGACCTATTTATATGATTTACAGTATACAGAAATTCATATTTTCCTCTGGCTATTTCATCTCCTGATCTTCAAGGAACAATGACAAATGAAAGGTATGTATGTATTCAGCAATTTTTTTTTTTTGAGACAGGGTCTTGCTTTGTAGTTCAGGGTGGCCCTGAGCTCACTATGTAGCCCAGATGAGCCTGGAACTCCCAGCAACCCTCCTTTACCATTCCTTTGCGTTCAGAAGCTTAGAATATCTCTGTGTTAGCCCTTTACAAAACATGATAGATTGCTATAAATTGCATTCACCCTGCTGTGCTGCAGACTGCCAGGATTTACTCCTTTTTTCTAACTGTATTTTTGTGCTCCTTCTCCACCTCTAGGGATCACAAACTTACTTTCTACCTCTATATACTGAGAATGTACTTACTTGTTTACTTGCACTTAAGAGTGAGAAAAAGAAGCTTTTGACTTTTGGTGCCTAGCTTAATGTCTTCAGAATTCATCTATCTTGTGGAACATGACAAAATCATCCCCCCCCCCCAGCGGCTGAACTGATTTATATATACCAAATTCTCTTTACTCACTCATTTGTTGATGAGCGTCTAGGTTGACTCCATGTTTGACTTTCACTAGTAGTGTTGCAGTAAGCATGGGAATGGAAGTGTGTCTTTAATCTGCTGATTTAATTTATTTTGGATATCTATCTACTTATGAGATTGCTGGATCATATGGCAGTTTGGGGGACTTTGATGAATGTGTAGTGAGGTGTTTGCCTTTCACAATCACACAGTACATAGTGGCATTATAATCAGCAGTGGACTGAGAATGTACTTACCATGTACCTCCAGTTTGTCATAGGCTATACTGTTCAGGTTTGTGAAAATCACTCTAAGATGTCTGAACAATGCTCAAGTAACTTAACGATGCAGTTCTCAAAATGTGTCCTTTTTACTGCTCTAAAAATATCTTGTGCTCTCTCCTGCTCTATCATTGACAAACTTCAGTCTTTTTTTTTCCTGCCTGGATAATTCTATCTATTCTAGAATATAACATATGCTTATCACTTGATGGTCAAACCTCCCCATGAACACCAAAATCAGAGTTCTTAAGTCTTTACATTAAATGACATATTTATATACAGCCTATCAACTTTCCCAGTATACTTTAAATCATCTCTAGATAATTCACACCTGATACAATGCACATGCCATACTCTGATCTTCAAGGAACAATGACAAATGAAAGGTATGTATGTATTCAGCAATTTTTTTTTTGAGACAGGGTCTTGCTTCATAGTTCAGGGTGGCTCTGAGCTCTCTATGTAGCCCAGGTGAGCCTGGAACTCCCAGAAACCCTCCTGCATCTGCCTCCTGAGTGCTGGGATTACGGGGTGAGCCACCATAGCCAGCACTGTGGTATGTGGTTACTGGGGAAGGAACCAAGAACCCTGGGCTTGCAAGGCAGGTGCCAGAACCACTGAGATATATCCCAGGCCCTCACAGCGATATTTTAAAAACATATTTAAATCTGAGGATGTATGGAATCTTTGAGCACAAAACTCATGGATGGGGAAGTCCTATTCTATTTATTCTACTGGTATATATAATACACTGTGTGCTTTCCAAGATGGCTTCTCTTCACTTGACAATCCAATTTTAAGATTTCTCTTTTTCTCATTTCTTTTGTAACAAGCTTAATTGTTTTAGAGCAGCATTAGGCTCACAGATGAATTAGTCAGAATGTGCAGAGGTTTAATATGTGTCGTGCCTCCCTCCTGTCCGGCACAGGGACAACTTGTTACATTGCCAGTAAGTCCCACCAGAGCAATGAATACATGTGCTACAGCTGTGGAACCCATATTGAAATATGTTCATAACTCCATAACTTTAAGTTCATGGTGTACGTTGGATTTCTTTCTTAGGGTTCTGCCTATGTGGATTTTGACAGATGCCAAATGCCATGTGACCAACATTCTCGTGTCACAGAACATGTCATGTGTGTCTGCCTGTGCCTGGCTTATTTCACTTACAATAGCATTAAAGGAGACTGGACCGAAATCTCCCCACCAGATACAAAAAACATCCCAAGGCTGTGGAAGCCCCTTTTACAAAGTGCTATAGGATTTGTATATGACCCATGCAAATCCCCAACATACTTTAGATAATCTCCAGATGACTCATATCTAGTGGTCATTACACTGTATCTCTTAGGAAAAAGCGACAGAAATCTACTGTGTTCTGTTTTTTTAATCCTCTGGTAGCCCAGTTCCTGGAAACTATTGATCTTTTTGCTGTCTCCTCCGATTTGTCTTTTCCAGAATGCCATATGTAATCTCCTCCTTATCTGGCATTTCTTCTTTCTAGTTTCAGTTGTCTATGGCCAGCCATGTTCCCAAAGTATTAAATGGAAAATTACAGAAATTTTTAAAATTTGTGTTTTAATTTGCTTGCAGTACTGTATGGCCCTATGAAACATCACCCTGCCTTATAATTCCTTAATGCACCTTCAAATCAGTGTGTTTCACAGTCTCCACAACCCCCTTCGTAGTTACTTAGTAGATGTTATGATATTGTGGTGTTTGCATTTAAATACTTCTTATTTTACACAATTGTGCCCTTAAAATTGCTAGTAAATTCATCACAATATAATGTTACATTTCTTTTTGTTCATACTTTATTTTTTGGTTTTCTTCCTCTTTTTATAGATAAGGCATTTAAAATTTTTATTTTTATTACTACATGTTTGTATCACATAATATGATATTCCTCATGGGAAATCTTCATTTTTTTAAATGTTACCTTTTCCCACCCTTCATTTCTTGGTTCTCTTCCCATTTGTAATAGATCTATGTGGGAAGTTCAGATTGGCTTTGGACTCACTGTGTAGCCTAGGCCGGCCTCAAGCTGGGGAAACTCCTGCTTCTGGTCTCCTAAGTGCTGGGGTGACAGGCATGCACCCGCACACCTGGCTTGTACTTAATCTCTTCTTGAACCTAACTGATATATTAAAATTTACCCTACATATATATGTGTGGGAAATAACATAGCATATGTAGTGTGGTACTATCCATAGTCACACAGATCCACTGCGAGTTTTGGACCATCCCTTCTGTAGAGGAAGACTATTATAGTTTGTATCACAAAGAATGTACATATGCAAAGAAATAAAAGAAAGTATGTTATTAATCACTAGTATATTAAATTCATTAACTAGATTAGTTATATATACCCTATATATTGTGTCAAAGATAAATAAATTGTAGTAACTAATTAATAATATATTTTTCACTTATGCCTCTTTTTAGGTTGATAGCTCTTTTTAATCGCTAAAAAATTATTTTTCATGTTTATCTACCTATCAAAGGACACCTTGGTTGTCATTAAGCCTTGACAATTCAGAATAAAACTGTAACCTTCATTTGCAATTACTTATTTCTTTCTGTGGCTGTATAACATTCTATTATGTATACGTACCAGCTTGTTTCATTTATTGAAAGACATATTTGATACTAGTTTTGGAAATTCTGTAGAAATCTGCTCTAAACATTTATGTGAAGATTTTGTGTGGGCCTAAGTTTTCAGTTCATTTGGGTAAATATGAAAGAGCGCAATTACTGGATGGTATGTAAGGATATATTTAGTTCTGTGAAAACCCGACAAAGCTGTCTTCCAAATTGTGTTTACTGTTTTCCGTTCTCACTTAGCAAAGAATGAGAGCTGTTATTGCGCCACAGTTTTATAAGCATTTTCTGCTGTGAGTGTTCAGGATATTGGCCAGTCTAGTGGGTGCAAAGTGGGATTTTGTTGCTTTCAATTAAAATTCCTCCAGGATGTCGGGTATCGTTTTATATACTTACTGCATATTTTTTCTTTAGTAAGTTATATGTCCAATTCTTTAACTCATTTTATAATTTTTGACTGCTTCTTTCCAATTCATAATTTTTTTGTTACTGAAAATAAATACAGAATCTTCACCCCAAGCCACATCCTCAACTCTTATTTACTGTTTTATTTTTATTTTTAAATTTTGTTTCTTATATAATACTTAACCCCTGGTTGCCAATGTGTGTATGTGGTTTTCCCTAAGTGTGAACCAACCAATTTCCAGCACATTATAAGTATACAGTATTTCAACCCTTTTTTACTTCTGAGATGACCTCTCACTAAGTTCCCTAGACTGAGCTTGAACTTGAGATCCTCCTGGTCTAGCCTCTTAGGGAGCGGAGATTCCAGGCATGAGCAACCATAATCAGCTTACATGTTGATTTATACATTTTTTGTACATATTTAAGCACCAAGCTCTTATAGGATATCAATCTGTCATTTGTGATTTTTATTGTTATTCATAATGGTTAATGATGAGTACTTTTTAATATAGGTAAATATATTTCTATATCTTATTAAACTATTTCCTTCTCTATTTCTTGATTTGTTTTTCCCCTTCACTGATTTTAAAGGAAATCACATTATTCATATTTTTCAGATTATTTCTTCACCTCTTAGTTTAGATAAATTCTACTTTTAAAGATTTTTCCCTTTCATTTAATTAACAAAAATCTCTCTTCTCCCTTTCTCTATAGTGCTAGGGATGAATCAGGAGCTTTTCACAGAGCTAAAAATCCAGCATGTTCTTTTTTAATTTTTTATTTTGAGACAGAGTCTTGCTAAGTTACTAAATTTCCAGAGTGTGGCTTGGAACTGCTATCTTCCCTCTTCCGTCTCAGAGAGTGCTGGGGTACAGGCTTGTGCTACTGTACCAGGCTTCATTTTCTGTTGTGAAACAGTTAATAACCTCTAGTTAGTTAAACAACTTACAGTTACTAATTTCATTTCATTAGAGAGAGAGGATAATAAACCTGTCATCCTTTTAGTGTCTGTATGTTGTATGTTATCACTCCTCTTGCATCCTGGGTGGTTTGTAATTTCTGTCCGTCTCTGTCTTTGTCTGTCTGTCTGTCTCTCTGTCTCTCTCTCTTTCTCCTGTATTTTCCACAAGTATTTGTGGGATTTACCAGGATTTTTATTCTTTTCAAAGAAAAAATATTTTTCTGTAAGATTCTCTACTTCCTATTTAAATTATTTTAGTTCTTTCCTGCCTTCTCATTTACTATTCCTTTTCTAGATTTTAATGTAAAAGCTTAGATAATCACTTTTAATATTGCTCTCCCATAGTATTGATATTCAAAAGTAAATTTTAATGCCCTAAGACTTCAGCATCATTTTATAAATGTTGGTATGTTGCGCTTTTATCATCTATATCAGGATATTTTATAATGTTTGAAATTCTTTCTTTTGCTCAGGTCCTCTCTTTAATTTTATTGCTTAATTTCCAAACATTTTTTTTTCTAGTACTAGGGATTGAACTCAGCACATTGCACTTATCAGACAGACCCGGTGCCACTGAGCTATATCCCGAGCCCTGGTTTCCAGACATATTGATATTTTATAAAAATTTTAACAACATCAACTACTATTTTAATTCCATCAAGATCAGAGAATATATTCAATCTGACTTGAGTCAATTTAAAAATATTAAGATGCATTTTAATGTTAAAAAATGAATCTATTTTGAAAACTGTTCTGTATGTACTTGAAAGTAAAGTGTGCTTTATGTTGTGAGATATCTTTATGAAATTCACTCAGGTGTACTTGGTGAGGCATATTGTTCTCAACTTCTATGTCCTACTAATTATCTGTTCACTGTATCAAATATTCAGAAAAATGTGATAAAATATGCTGATAAATTCTCCTTTTTCTCTTACTTAGTGAGGTTATTAACTTAATATATTATGAGCTTGTTAGGTTGCACATAATGGATATGTGATTATGTGTTTTTAATGAGTTGACCTACTGATTCTTACAAAATGTTCTCATTATCTCTGCTAAGTCTCCTGAGATCGACTCTGCACGATGCTAGCAGAGTCACGCTCATACTTTTGAACTTCACAATTATGTACTTTGTTTGAATCCTTCTAACATTCAGCCTGCCCGAGTCAGCTTAGTGTACACTGGAACCTGAATTAATGATAATTCAAATTATGGTGGAAAAGCAAGACAGTAAAAGTCATTCTTTGAATTTTAGTCTTTTCCTGCAGTAATGACAAGCTAGTGATGTTCTCCCCCAGGGCTGGATAGCAGTGAGCTGCCCCTGCCAGTCAGCAATGCAATCATGAGGGAAAGAAATTGATTTTCCACAGCATTCTGTGTTGGTAACATTTGTGGAGCATTGTGTTTTGTGTTTTTGTATCTCACCTTGTCTGGAAAACACCCATCTGTGTGTGTGCATTAGATATTCAACACTTTATTATAAACAGGATTTGTGTTGGATGGCATTACCCCAGCATAATGTATGAGTTCTGAGCATATTATTCAGGCTAAGATGTTATCTGGGTAGGGTAAGTGAATTAAATATGTTTTTAAACTTAAAATACTTTATAACTGATTATCAGGTTGTAACTTCATAATTTGAGGAGCTCCACAGAAAAAGAGGGACGAGGAAGAGACAGAAGGAAGGATATTAATCTTTTACAAGAAATTGCCCTGTGCAGTTACAAAGGCTGAGGAGTCCCAAAATCTGCACGGTGCCTGGCAATGAGCTGGGGACCCGGTACTGTCCACGGTGTCATTTCAGTTTGAGTTGGAAGGTCTAAGAACATGAAAAATGTGTGTGTAGTTTCAGGCAACACCTGCAAAGAGCTGAGCTTCAGTTTGAATTGACAGGCAGGCAAAGAGGCAAATGTCCCAGCTAGAATTTTCCCATCAGGCTGAGTGCTGGTATTGAGGTTGTCTTGCTTGACTTAGGACTCCACCTGGCTGAATGACATTCACCTGCATAACTGGAGGGGTATCAGTGTACCAATTTGAAGATTTATTTCATCTAAAGTCCCTCACAGAAACACCTAGACCAAGTATCTGAGTACCCCAAGGCCTGGGAAAATGCATGTGTAAAATTAATCTTTCCATTCAGCTTGTGATTTTTTAATTCATTTAGTAATTTCTGACTTTTTCATTGAATAATTAATTGATTAGCATTTAATGTAACTACTGAGAGGGGTAAAGTGTAATTTATGTTGCTGCATTCTTTTTCTACCTATGTATCTATGTTTTGTTTCCCATCCAGGAGTAATAAAGTGTTTTAAAACTCCATTTTATCTCCTGTGTTGATTTTTAACTTCTTTTAATAGTTGCTCTACACATCACAACACACGTCTTTAATGAGGCACTCTGTTAAAATGCTATACAGTTTGTAAACAAGAGCTGTGCAGCAGGATAATTCCACTTAAGATGTCTCACACCTTTTCCATTCACTCTGCTATTTATTTCACATTTCTACATACAGGAAAATCCCCAAAACATATGACTATATTTTCTGTAAGTATCTAATTGTTTGCTTTAAAAGCACATAGGTAAAATAAGCCTTTGCTTCAAAAATGATATTTATTGACACTTATTAACATAGGCAGAGTTTATTGGTTTTGCTGATGTCATGAAATGAGACACTGTTCTAACATGCACACACGTGTCACTACCGTGCTGATTGAGGACAACCTGCCTTATTTACATGACATTATGCATCCAGTAAATACATATCTCCTAATGACATGATAGATATCTTGGACTGTGTAAGGACAGCCTATGATATTTTCACAATGATTAATTAGAACTTCTCAGAACATGTTCCTGTCAGTAAGCAGTGCATAACTATACATATATTATATGAGTACATTTTAAGAATACTCTTTTGTGAGCATAAAGTTTAGTATAGCATTAATATGATATTCTATGTCAAGTGATTGTCAGGATATTGTAAACATGCATGTTTATGACAGATACGTCTTAAGTTAATACAACAAATTTCATTGAGCATTTGCTATATTCTGGATGATATTCTAGGTTCTGGAGATGAATCACTGAATATTTAAGTAGAACATTTGCCCATCTGGAATCAATATTCAAATGAGGAGAGAGACACAATAAATAAAATAAGTACTTTAGAGTATGTGTTCTATTCTCACAATTGTTCACAATTCTCTGTGCATTACTCTTCACTGTCAAAAAATTTTTAATAGTGTTTAGATTCAAGTGGGCAGGTGTATGGAAAAGAGCTCTCTTCCACAAACTTTTTTTGAGAAGGAAATAGGCTAAGCATACTCATGTCTTTACATAGATGTATAATATATGTTAACAAGTTTAAAGTACTTCTAATTGCAGTCCTGTGGTGCATGACGTCCAGTTGATGCCAGGCCACGTAGTAGACCAGATGCAGAAGACTCTGCTGCTCAGGGGCAGAGTGGCCATTCTAACTTGAACTGAACTCTCCAGGCTTTGCCAAATGTCAGTAATGTTTGTGATGCATTTCTCAGAATGTATCTTTTTGCTTTTCCCTCATTACCAAGTGATACATGACAATACATTTTTATTAAACTCTCAGACACACATATATGCATGTAAATTTTTCTGATTTACTCATATCTTCCTACATATCCACATTGCCATGGAGTATCAGATTTCTGCAGCCCCTCAAAATACTCCTTGGCATTTCTGCTGCAGGAAAAGTATGCAAATATTTTCCCTTTATTCTATATATGTGGACTTTTTGCCCTGAAGATGGTTTCCTTTGCTTTTTTGCTTTATGTAATCTTATTTGTCTGTACTTACATTTATTTCCTGTGTTTTCAGGTCCCTGTTCAAAATAAATTGTTGCCCATTCTAACATCCTGAAGTGTTCTCTCCATTTTATTCTAGTAGTTTATTAGATCTTACACTGAAGTCTTTATTTTGAGTTAAATATTTTTATCCAGTGAGATACAAGGGTGTAGTTTTAGACTTTTGTGTCTAGATTTTCACTTGTTTCAGCACTGTGTGTTAAAAGAGGTAAGGATCACTCATGCCTGGAGCAGGAAAAGGTTTATTTCATAGAAGGTGAGAGCAGAACAGTGAAGACCAGGAAATGCAGACAGGGAGGATAAGAGAAGGATGGGAAAGGGCAGGTTGATAAGTGGCAGTTAGGTGGGAATAAGTAGCTCTACTGTGCTGCAAGATGACTGCAGACAGCGATTGTCCACTGCACAGCTTAAAGAGAGAAGAAAGGATTTTTGAACATTTTCATGGTAAACAAGTAATAAATGTTGGAGGAGACAGATGTGCTGGATCCAATTACACTATATATATACATATGTATACATATATATATATATATATAAAACATCACATGGTGCTCCATTTATATGTTAATTTTTTATTTTTATGGCTCAATATTCAAAGTAAATTTAACTTTTAATAGAAGCATTTTTGTATGTGTCTGGCAATAAACTATCATTCTTCTTGTTATCCCATATATAATATCTTATAGTCATTAATTTGAATATTTTCATTTTTGGTTTTCAGGAGTTTTGTAAGATTAAGCATTATTTCTTTATTCAGTGGGATTAACTGAGCTCATGGATCTGTAACTTAACACATTTGAACATTCTAACAAAATTTGAGCATTATCTCCTTCAATACTTTTTTCTTCCTCTCTCTTGCAATCCTGCATTTCTTACTGTGCATGCATATGTTTTTATACTGTCTCATTGATTTTGAATACATTGGGATGCTTATGTGTGTGTGTGTGTGTTTTGGTTAGGGTGTTTTCTACCAAAAATCTTTATGCTCACTGATCCCGTACTTTGCTCCTTCCTATATACAGTTTGCTATTGCACCCATTGAATCAATAAATTATTCATTTTGGTACTGTACAATTCTTTCATACCATTTCCTTTTCATTGTTCTCTGTTAGCTGTAATACTTGTCTACCTTCTAACTTTGTCACTGTATATTTATATATATTAATTTTAATTAATTTTAATTTTTGTAAATTCAAACTTCTAGATTTAATCTAAGTCTCTTTGTAATGATTATTTTCTTTATTGTCTATGGAACAGATTCATTTGCTACTTTCCATATTTCTTAATTCTTTATTCTATAGTAAAAATGCATGTGAAAATCAGGGACTGATGTAAATAATATTTCTTTCCAGAAAAAGGCACAGTTCTGTCAGAACACTAAAATGTAGGACTTAATCTAATATGGGATTGAGTTAGAGCTGGGATTTCTTGCAACTATACTTAGATTCAGCTTCACAGTTATGACTTAACATATTTTGAGGGTGAGAGAAAGACATTCCTTTAAGCAGAGCTTCAAACCTAAGGCCAGTGAGACATCAAGTATCTGTGCATCAGGCTCAGCTGTTTTGTGAATATACAGGATCTTTCCCTCTCTTCCTGTGTTCTGTTTGCTTCTTCTTCTTTTGCTCTTTTTTTTGTTTGTTTGTTTTTGTAAATCTACTTGCCAAATTTTTCTGATCCAACTGTGGATTTTCTTTACTCCCAGCTCCGTTCCTGGACATTCTAGCCTCGGAAGATCACTCACTCGCCTTCCTGTTTCTTTGTCTCCTGTCTTTGTTAAGACTACTGATAGACAGTCTGAAACTTTCATTCACTTTGGGCAGGGTCATTCTCAGTTCTCTGTCTCTGTGCTTCGCCAGAGGCAGCTGTCTTGCAAGTAGGAAGGAGCCGTACACATTAGGGTGTCTTGCCTTCCCATCCTAGCCTTGTCTTCTAGCCACTGTCTTGTCCTTCAGGAAAAGCCTCATACTTTAATCTCTGCTTTCCTAATTTCACCTCTTGCTGAGTTATTCCCATGCCATTAAGGGAAATCCTGAAGGGGAGGCTTGGCAGGTGGATTGAAGCTTTCTTCAGAGACCTCAGAAATAGAATCCATCAAGCTAGACCATGTACAATCATGGAAAGTCAATCTCTGGCTAGTTTCTCACTAAAGATATCTGTGGGGCGGGGGGTGATTGTTTTAACTTCTGCGATACCCTCAGCACTCAGAGCAGCCTCTGCTCCCAGGAAGAGCGCATCATCTGTTAAACTGAATGCACGTCAGATTCTTGGGGTCCTCTGCTCCCTGGTGTGCTCTCTAGTTCCTTTGAATCACTAACAAGACTAGAGAGGAACTTTCTGCTTCCAAACCAGAAGTAGTAGTCTTTTCCAAAGAATTCCCTAAAGTCATAGCAGATTCATCATTGTGTAATAAAGTTGGAGATACCAATGGAATGGCCCAACTTGACCCTGAAATTCCATTGAAATTACAGTATCTGTACTAAAAATTACTCCAAGTGTACATTCTACTTCTAAATACTGTATTTCAGGACTAAGGACTACAGATGCCAGTGTTCTGAGCAGATGCCATGAGCACATCATGCTTGCTTTCGCTAAAAATTTTACTTTGAATAAATTCACCACACCCCACAATCAGAAAAGGAGCTCCGTGTCTGTACCCTATCTTATGAAATGCCCATCCCAGCACAGAATGGGAAGGTATGCTGCCCTTATCACGAGTATGGTAGAGCGCTAATTATATTTGGGATGGAGGCTTACCAATTAGAGATGGAAAGTTTGAAAATGTATCAGAGTGTACTGAAGGCTGACATGTGTCATGAGATGAGATCTAATGGGAAAGAAGCATTTATACTTAATAACAAGTAAAAATGCAAAGCATGGATCTAGAAATAACTTTGAGTAACAGAAGGGCAACTCTTTGAAAGGATTTCTTGTACTTTTTAAACACAAAGGAGTACTACTCTGTCATAAAGAAGAATAAAGTTGAGTCATTTGTAGGAAAATAGATGTACCTGGAGACCATAGTGCTAAGTAAAATAAATCAGATATAAATGTTTAAATATCACATGGCTTCTCTTATCTAAGACACCCCAAATACAAGTAAAGAACAAAATAAAAGAAGCATAGTAAGGAATAGGGAAATAGGCCTTTTCCAGATGGTAAGGGGACCGAGATATGAAGGAAAGAGGAGAGAAAGAATAAAAAAGAATCAAGGTTTGTTACATACATGTACCCACATGCAATGTGAACATTATATATTGCAAATAGGTTCTAATAAAAATTGAAAGAAAAAGAAAGGACTTCTGAAGTCATCTAGATTCCCTCATGATAAAGAGTGAAGTGAGGATAGTGAGGTCAGATTATAGTATATCATGCTTAAGGAGGGGAGAGAGAGTTGGCCGTAGGCAGGTGAGTAAATTTTTTGAGTTAGCATAGCACAGCTGTGCAGGAATTTTGATCTCTAGTGGGCAGAAGAGAAAAGTGATTTTGAAACCATTGAATATGGACATTTTCATGTAAAAAACAAAGGCTATTCAAGAGGAGTTACATGGAGGAATGGTGTAGACGAAGTATTTCTTCTGCTGGTTCCTCGTCCCCACCCTAAGTGGTAGATTTTGTCTTCTCTACTTCTCAAGCATTCATGAAATATGCCTAATTTCCATTACTTTCCTAAGCATGTCTTTGAAGTTGGCTTTGAGGGTTGAAAAGTTCTTTAGATCTTTTCATCCACAGCACCTTCAATTTTGTCATGTCCCTATCCTGAAAAATAAATTCCTATTCCTAGGGAAGCATACACCTCTTGAGAAGGAAAACAAGGAATCAGTCACAAGGTGGCAGAAGAGTTCAGCCACACCCTGTGCTAGCAGATTGGAGAGGTCTTTAGGTCTCCTTGAACCACTGGGAAAGTTCTGGGTGTTGATGTTAGTTCCGTGAATTGTACCGGAACTGTGGACAAAAGAGTACCAGGATGAACATCAGCTCTTTGGATGAAGCCCCAGCACGGGTATCCAGTTAATTCATCTTCCCAGGGTACCTGAGGACATTTTTCCTTTGGGAGGTGGAGTTTGGGTGGAAAATTAGCAGCTACGCGTTGGGTTCTCCTTAGAAAAGAGAATACTGTTTTTTTTTTTCATTTAAAAAATATCAAAAGGAATGAGAAATGTAGACAGTAGGTATTTAAAGTCAATTTCTTTATTACCTGTGGGAAATTGGCAGTTGGCCCTGACCTTGTAAAGCACTCTGCCCGACTCCATCTCTTTCACCAAATTCCATCTGTCTGGCCTTCCTTGACAATCTTAAATGCAGCTGCAGCACCTGAACCATTGTGGAGTCCATGTCCTCTTTTGCAAATGCTCTCCTCCTTCCCCATGAGACCCTCCTGGCCCACCCCTCTCTTGTTTGAGGACATTACCCGAAAGTCATCTTCTCAGATAGACTTTTTCTGACAACTTCCTATTAATTTTAATCCCTCATTTTTTGGTAAGACTTGTCACTTGACATTTTCTTCCCTGTCCATAATGTGCAGTATCCATTTTTCCCCACTAGGCTGAGTGATCCTCACAAACGGAACCATGTACCTTCTTTAGTCAGTGCAGTAGCTCACACAACTGGATCACCCATGCTCACTCAGTATTCTTTTAGTAAAGAATTAGTGAACAAAAGAACACACATATAAAGTACGGCACATCAAGATGCTGAAGGTGGCTATTTCTGTCTCTCGAGATTATGTTGTTTCCACCATTTAGAATTTTACTTTATCCATTAAAAAAATTCTATGCAGCTTCTAGAACCAGATAGCCTATAGAAAAAAATTCCAGTAATGTCACTGAACGGACTCTTTGATCAGAGTTACACAAGGCAATAGCTATGTGCCTCAGTTTCCTCACATGTAAAACGGTGGTAATAATGATACATGTCATTATCTTGTAAATATTACATATTACTCAATTTCTAAGCATTAGCCATTATTATTAGTCATCATAAGCATTAGTACCTTTTGTATGGATTTTAAGGACTTTGTAGACATACAGAAGACTTCTCTTTAGCCTTCCAATCTGCTTTTTGTAAAATGTTGGACTTGAAATTGTTCATACTGTCAGGCACACTAAGTATTCAAAGTGATAATAGAGCAATATCACCAAAATAGGGAAATTAAAAACTATCCATTTTCATATTTCACTTGTTTTAAAATGCACTCATTTTTGAAGGAATGTATAGATCCATAAAATTTTATAATGTATATTGATTCATGTAACTATCAGTATAATCAGGCTATGCAGATTCCGTCGTGTCACACCATCTTTTACTTCCCTTTCTGTCACATCTCACTACCCTGGAAATCTCCCACCTTTTAAATATTGCTCTGTTTTAACCATTCCTAGAATGTTACAGAATTTGTGTTGCACAGAATGTAACCTCTTTATGATATTATTGTACTAAGATATCCAAATTTTCCTTTTAAAAACACTTCTTTGCTAGATACAAATCTTTTTAATATGAAGTCTGGAAATATTTTCCTTAAGTACAGTTTGTGTTCTTATTGTCTTTAGAGGTTTTTTTTTCCAAAAAACAATACCTTCTACCCTTCGTGTGGTCTAACTTTTGTAGATCATGCATTTGTGTCCTAACAATTATTCTCCTCCTAACACTAGGTTATGAAGCTTTCCCCCTAAAATTTTAGAGTTTGTAAAACTGTACATTACATTGAGAATTATACTCTGTTAGGGTCAATCTGTGGAAGAGTGTAAGGTTTGGAGGACGTTGGTTGGTTAGTATGACTGACTCTGTGTGCAGAAGCCTGACTCTTTCAGTGCCTCTTATTGAAAATACTGTCTTTTCCATAAATTATTTCTGAATATCTGAAATCAGCACACAATGTCTGTATAAATTTGGGTTCTATATTCTATTCCTGTGATCTGTCTGTTTACCTGCCAAATATCTTGCTATTTTGACTGCTAACTGTGTTATAAGTCTTAAAACTGAGTAAACAACTTCATCTAACTTTATTTGTGATTGATTTGGTATATAAAAATATAAACCATTATTTATATTTGTGAGCAATTTAAATACTGGTTGTATATTTATCATAGGGATATTTGGGTTTTTTCTTTAACAATGTTTGACTTTGAAAGCAAAATGAAATTCTAAAGGATTATATATTACAGTATTCCAGGATTTGACACTAAAATATCAATGATATGATGATTTATATCGCATGATGGAATAAAATTTTTTCCTTTAGATCCTTTCTCAAACAAGATTTGTCTATGGTGTTTGCAGCTTTCAGAATATTCTTCTCTTCTTTTATGTAATGATGAAACTGAGCTCAACGGTCAGAAACCATTCTCACCTGGATGCTAATCTCTGTTCTCATTAGAACATGCTGCACCTATTTCCAGTGCTAGTCCAATGTAAGATTGGAAGCTAAATTGGTTCTCAACAGGAGTTACAATACGGAAACTTGAGTATTTTACCTCAGACTTTTAAAATTGTGAAAATTAATTTCTGGCTTTCAAAAATCCCCATGCACTCCCACCTGCAGGACTGGTTTGGTGGGTGAACTGTCTGTCATGCGATCTTCTGCGTTTGTAAACTTGTCATTATCAACTGTGAACACCTGAAATGTCCAAGGATATTGCAAGCCTCTATAAGTTAACTCTTTTCCTTGCAGAAAATAGTTTCAAGGCACAGAGATAAATTGAACTTGCAAAAATTAAATTTGAGACTGGTTTTCTTGGTACATACCTGTAAGCCCAGCATTCAGGAGACTGAGGTAGGCAGATCTCTGTGAGTTCCAGGCCAACCTGAGCTACATAGAAAGATCCTATCTCAAAAAATAAAATTGAAGAAAGAAAAGAAAAAGGGAACTCAAATTAGATTCCAACTAAGTTGCAATTTCTAACAAGAAGTTGATAAAATCTCATTTAACTTGTTTGTCCTTCCCCGAGTTTTGACTATTCTTATTTCCTTCCATTGTGAGGGCTTGGATTCGTATTGTTTTTGTGTTAGAAGTTTTTGTGGCAACCAATATACAACAGTGAGTACCTCAGGGAAAGTCCTCATTTTGTCTTTTCTTCAGTCCTGTAGAGGCTCACCAATCAACCTCAGCTTCTTGTAGAAAGCATATAAATTTCTGTCTTGTTACTTCTCCTTTTACTATTCTCAAACTCAGTGCATCTCCAAAGTATATTATCCTTTTCTCACCCCTAGAAAATGTGACCTCTGGTATCGCATGATACTGGAGTCTTTCCATGGCTAGCTGTAGGAAGCAAGAAACTTCCTTTGCAGGTGCATGTTTAAGGATGCAACTCCTCTCGAATTTAATAAAACCAACATAATTATTTGTTTTTCTGCATGGTTTTCATAAAATTAAAAAGTTTTCATAAATGTTAATTATGAAAGCCTCAAAGTCACAAACAAGCATAAACGTTCCTTTTTAGCAGTGCTGTATAAAACATTAGCAGGTAATATCATTTCATTTCCTTTGATCAAAAGCTCATAGGCTGAATGGAATTTGCCAAATTTACACTGGCACTGTTGCCCTGACGTGCATATGGATGAGCAATATCTAGTTAGGATTTGAATAAGATATAAACAACCTTTTGTTTTATGTGTTCTGTGGTTTAATTAAAATTTTCATAAAAAAGCAAGAAAATAATTAGAAGCTCTATTTTAAAAATTAAAATGACTAAGACATGGTGTACACATTTTGTTTCCACAACTTGATGCATCACTTGATATTTTCTACAAAGCATGATTGATTAAAAGACCTGACTGAATCATAACACATCTGTTATCAAAATGTCACGTATTGTTTGCCCAGAGGACGTTTAAGGTGCATCTTATAAGTAGGGAACATAACTTTACTCCCTTGGAAAGGGAGGTTAAGAAAATAAAATAATTATGTTTGCTTTTTTTGTGACACACCTAAGCTAATTCAAAGGCTGGAATTGATAACTGACCATGTTTCTTCAGGAGTAGACCACAACAAAACACATTTAACTTATATAGAAATACTCAGCACTTGATCTCTAGGGTAAGCACACCATGGAGTCAACCAACCATAGATAAAAAATATTCAGAGAAAATTGTTTTAAATTTTCCTGTCATTATGTCTACTTGCATAGCACTTGCATTCTATTAGGTGACTCAGCACTTGGGGGAAGGGTGGGTTGTGTGTGAATATGTCATCGCTTTTTTAATGAAGCATCCAAGGGAACATCCGTAGATTTTCGTATCCACAGGTCCCGAGACCAGCATTCACAGGTTTTAAGGGCCAGACTGACTTGGCTGCATCATACCTGCCTTGCCTGTCTCATGCCCAAAGATGTGGCTTCTAGGCAGAAGAAAGATGATGTGAAGACAGGGAGAAGCCAGAGAGACCTAGCATGCAGTCTTCCTTCATGATTCTGGGAGGTAATCACGTCTACTGCACACTTCTGAGTAGACTTCACCTTCCAAAGCTGTGAGGAAGTACAGTTTTTGTTGTTGAAGCCACCCAGGCTGTGATACTCTATTACTGCAGCCTTAGAAAAGTAAAAGTAAAACAGAGTGTATCTCCTTCTCCAAAAGCTCCAAACACAAATTGTTTTCTATGTTTGGAACAATATGTTCGGTCTTATTTATTTACCTTTCTAGTACAGTTATATGTGACCTTCATGTACCATTAAGATAACTCAGGCACTTAGTCTTCTGGACCATGCTTGCATTGTATCATAATTGCTCTTGTTTTCAGTATCTGAATTCTTAGAAAACATACTTACACTACTCATAAAGTCCAAAACTGAGCTAGCACTAAATTGGCACAGAGCTAAACAGTTAATGTAGAGGCTAAGTCAAATAATGACCCTAATGATTAGAACATACTTCAGTGGGATCCTCTAGCCATGTGAGCCAAAAGATGCAACAATAGATGGTACATTTCTGTGGGCTGCAAACCACGGGTACCAACATCCATGGTCAGGGAAAAAGTAGTCATGGTGATGCAGAGAACACACTGACCACCGGAAGCACGTAGGCTGGGAGGCTATGGTATAGTTTTTATAGATCTTTCTCCTAATGTGTGGCATTCATAGTCAAAAATTGGGATTTCTCACATCCCACAGAGATGTTTCCAACAAAGTTGATTTCTTAGGAGTAAAATCAGGACAAATCTAGACGAACTGCTTGGACTTTGATAGAATCGTCTTCATCTTGACTGATCAATTTGATCTGTTTGTTGTACTGCATTTTCTGATTTTTGAACATTATGTAGCTCTTTTATTTTGGTCTTTGATTTTCATAGTATTTAAAATAATTTTTGACACACAGATCCAATGCACATATAGTTGGATGTGTATGTATTTTTGAGCTATTATAAATGACACTGAATTTTACACCTAATACCTAGTAAGTAGAAATATAATTGAGTTTTAATTGCCTTATTTATGTCCTATGGCCTTGTTAAACTCACTTATTTGTTCTAAGAGTATTTCACTTTCATTTTTGTAGATTATCTGAGATTTTATAAGCAGACTATCATATCATCTGCAAATAGGGACATCGTTTTGTCCATTTCTTTGATTTGTATTTTACTTTTTATTCATTTTATTGAAATCGCTAAGACTTTCACCACCAAGATAAAAAACAAATACTAAAAATTGTAAGGGATTGGGGGCTGCACTTTACTAGGCCGATATTTCCTTTTTATTTTAAATTAACATATGTCTATACCTTTTTAGGAGATATGACGATGAGATGTAGAGTAATTATCATTCAATCTCCACAAATTGTCATTTCTATTTATTGGAAGTTATTGCCCAGAAGTCTCACTATTAAATATATATCCAAGGAAAATGAAATGTGCGCATCAAAGAGATATCCGCACTCTCTTTATCGTAACAACACACACACGTAGAGTCAATTGAAGCAGCTGTCAAGAAAATGGATTTAAAAAACGTGTTATATTACACAATGACATGTTATTCAGACATAAAAAGGATGAAATTGTGTAAGTTGTGGCAACATAGATGAATCTGAAAGACATAGTGTCAAATAAACCAGGAATAGAAACTCAAATACTGCATTTTCTCATCTACTTATGAAAGAAAGTTACAGAGGAAAAATTAGCTCTGCTGATGTTTCTTTTTGAGCCTGTTTCCTGGAAGTTTTCATCATAATTGAGAATGAATTTAACCAAATACTATTTCTTCTTGAATTGATATGATGGTTTTTCTTCTTGAGATCATTAATATGATGAATTATGATTATTGATTTCTTACTAAAGGAAAAACTCTGCCTTCTTGGGGTAAACAGGAAAAATGGAAACGGAATGTTTTTACATGTTAGTAAATAAAATATTATAATATCTGCTGGAATTTGCCATGAAGTACCCTCCTGAGAAGACCTAATTTTTTCCATTCTCTGCACACTTTGGGGACTGTTTGTCTCTTTCTGTACGACTTCTCTGAGAGAAGACTTTCAACTCTGTGTCACCAATATGAAGAGACATGAGTCTATTGGTCACATGATCTTTATCTGGTCCATGTAGTTTAACCACTCCTAACTGCATTGAACATTAGCATTTCTACTCACAATGTGTGTCTCACCACTACCCCATCAATCTCACTTTATTTCAATCTATAGTTCAATCTATTGGAGTCATTTACATCTATGTGTTGCCCAATTCTCAATTCTCTGATGATTATCTTCTCTTGGTCACCATCCCATCGAAGCTGCTCTTCATATAGTACAATGATTTCCTTTAGTAATTTCAGTAGATAGTCTTCAGGTGCACATTACAACAGACTTCAACCAAATTTCACACAACTGACCACTTCTTCATTCCCTTGGTATCTCTCAAAATACATTTTGTAAATATCACTTTATTCCTCATCTTCCATCCTTTCTTTCTGCTAATATTTGAGCTTCCTCCATCTCACTGTCTCTCTCTGTCTCTCTCACTGATCAATTAAGTTTCCATGCTTTTTACTGTCTAAAGTCTCCAAATTCTTTTGCCTTACATAACTACCAATAATAGCTGAAACTAGCACTTGACAGTGAGCTGGAAGATACACATCCTGCCAAAACAGCTCAGGAGGAAGCAGAGATTAATTTTCCAAACCCCTGCATTCTCCTTAAGTAATCATAGAATTCTTCTCCCTAAATAATTTATGCAATTATATTCTACACCTTCATTTTTTCTCTTGTAGATTTGGCCCCAATCAATGGACACCGTCATTCACTCATTCACATTTGTATCAGATTCAACAGTATAAAACTAAGTTCAGCATCCTCCGACGTAAGTCGGCTCACTCCCCCAACTAATAACTGACAGTTATCAAGAGGTAGTACATGGCAGAAATCTTGCCAGAATCCTTGACTGCACTCTTTCTCTTTATTCAAAGCATTAATTAATGCTATTAAAATATTATTAATAGTATTAATTAATACTATTAATTTTTCAAACTTAATCTCCAAATATTTAAATGTTTCTGCACTACGCACCACCATTAATACTTATTTCTAAGTTAAGCCTGGCATTACCTCTCAACTGAGTTAATGTTAAATATACTATACCCCCCCAAACATGACCCACCCCCAATCCTTCTCTAATCACCAATGATCCTTCCCAAATTCCTACAATACCTTAACAGCATTTGATACTCTTGGTCACTTCCTCTGGCTCAAAATGCTGCTATTTTGATTTCCACGATACAACCAATCCTGACTTACTTTTCTATCATCCACTTACTCTTCGTAGTCATGTGACTAGCCTGTCTTTACTGCCAGATATGAAACTTTCAAGAATGAAATTTTGAACTTAGTTTACTGTACACTTTACACGTTCCTTCTAGATAAATCCATGTTCCACCACCAGGTTATGACTTCCTTGACCCAAATATCTTCACTGTCTATCTTATCTCTGTTACGGTATTTCAGAGTCCTCAAATACAAGCTGTTTATTGTTTTTACCCAAGATCTTTTATTTTCTCCCTTTTCTTAGCTCACTGAAGCATAATGATGCTTTACTTGGTTCTCAAGCCTGAAACTGTAGTCAAGATACATTCTTTCTGTCTCTTACCACACCGTCTATCCCTCAATTCACCCAAAGTAATGCAGCAGAGTAACTGTAGTAATATTCTTGAGTAGAATTGGAAGCATAGTTATTCTCATTCTTTGTCTTAATAGTTAAGTGAAGTAAGAATTACTTGAACAGAAGCACTTAGGTAACTATTCAGTAACTCAGTGGGCCGCATATAAGAGAGCAGAACTGTATGCTCCTGGTGGCCATCCTTGATATTTCATGAATATCCACAAGTTTCTAACATAAGATGGTGAAATGTTTGATGATCAATAAAGCTATAGTAAATACATATGTAAGTTCATTTTATACAATGAAGGATTCAAAATATTTTTGTGTTGAATAACTATCTTGGGAACAAGTTGTTTAGACATGGGAAAGTAAGTAAAGTAGTCAAGGGCTCTGAACTTTTAGGGGGTAAAACAAAGAATAATGGAGCAAATTGGAAGATAAAGAAGGGCAATTTTAGACCACCTGACTACGAATTTATTTCCCATCTCCTTTTTCCTGTATTTCTACAAAATATATGTCTCATACACTTTTGTACATATTTACATAGCGATTCCTCAGACACAAAGAAATCTTGTGCCAAGTCAGTCCTGCTTCCCACTGCTTTCCTACTGCTAATTACTTGTCATCCTGTAGATGTCAGTTTATGCAGTGATTTTCATGGGTCTGAGGGATGTGCTTCTGTTTGTGCCTCTTTATCTCCATACTTCGCTTTGGGGAGCACTCGCTGCACTGAAGGGCAATTCTCATCCCCCTGTTTCTTTCTGTGTAGTGAATGTTCAGTGACCACGGGACAATGTCTATTCAATTCCTCCTTCATCATTCACCCCCAGTGCACATCTGTAACATGTTTGGAACCCAATGTGCATTTTGGGTGGGCACACAAGGCTCCAGCATATCCAGTAGAAGAATGCCAATTTCAGTCACTCTTGCTAGTCCTAGAGCTTTGTTTCCTTATGCTTTTGGTATAATTGACATGAATTAATTAATTGACATAAATTGATTAATTGACACGAATTAATTAACATGAATTAATTGACATGACTATCTTACCTGAGTAATGAGGTTCGGTTTTTCATTTTATCACTATACGTGTGTTTACCTTAAGGAAACCACTCGCTAAATGTCTTATTTACACTATATATTGCTTTGTTAAAAACTGATTTTATTGGTACATTTTATGTACATAATCATGGCTGATTTTTAAAAACCTCACATGCAGGCTCATTTTGTGGGAGTCAAAGAATGGACACTTATGGTAGTTTTCAGTTTCTTCTATTTTTCTACATTTTTTCTTGCATTACATTTGACTTCTCTGTGTTTTCTCACCTTTGGATTAGTTGATTATTGTATAGTGCATTTGATTTTGTTTCATCTAAGAAGGTGTTCTCTAACTTTTAAGTTTCTTAAGCTGAATGAAAATATTTTATTAGCACATCCTTATGCTATATCCTAAGTCAAACATTAGAAAACTGTACCCAGGTCAGATATACTTGTTTCCCTTCATTATCTTAAAATCCAGGAAAGCAGTGACAAAAAAGCACCTATTTCTAAATCGCACATGCATTTATCTGCAAAATTTAGACCACACCTGTGCTTGGAACTGGTGATCTTGAAGTGAGATAAGACTCAAGGTGGAAAGGCCATAGGTGAGTCCTGGTGAAGAGGGGAGGCTTAACTGGAGTCAGTTGATTTAAAATATCTCCTTCCTATTTAATGACAATACTATTTAAAATTATCTCCTCCTGGGACCACTTAGGCTGTGTGTCATCAGTTTATATTAAATTTTCAAAGGCCTTTTCGGCCCTCCATGACTTCAGTAAAATGACATTCATTAAAGTGAACAATGTATGCATGACTGTTTGGCAGGTAAAAGGTCACACATTACAAAACCTGGGAAAACCTTTCCCCACTGTGTCCACCCGAGGGTCACTATGCTGCTAGCTTAGACTAGAACGTGGATGGTCAGGCCTCTGACCCTTTCCTGAGCAACCTTATGGGAGAATTATGTGGGAAACATTTTAATTTCAGGCACAGCATCAAAATCTAGGAGAGCTGCTCAGTGCTTCCTCCCATGCCCCAAGCTGTTGTCTCTGCAGGACCAGGTGACATAAATTAAATGCATTCTGTGTCAGTGAATCCCCCTCCTCTATGTCTGGTTATCTGGAGAGCAGGACTGCTGTGGAAGAGCGCTGGCCCGTGTGCCTGATCGGGACAGCCCCGCATTCCTGACAGGCCTCTCTAGCAGCAAAGGTTCAGCCCTCCGCAGCATGGCTGGAGGCCATCCGTGACCTGTCGCTTTAAAAGACTAGTTCTCTGTGTCTTTGGGGACATTGAGGAAGTGACTCTGAACTGTGCTTGGCATGCTCTGGGTTTGACTGAAGGAAGTGCACATAGCCAAGAGTTGCTGCAAAGTGTGATTATGCAGCAAGGAAACTGTCAGGACATCAGGGAAAATGACTGCCGCCTCCTCATGTCAGAGGCCCCGCTGCAGAAGGGAGTTCTGTGGGTGACACCTTGGTTTCAAATTAAAAAGGGCATAACTGGCGCTGTGAAATAGGAAGAACATGTTCAAAGGGGAAAGGGAACCCGGGAGCGGGGGCGGGGGGCAAGGAAGAAGGGAAAGAAAGAAACCGAAAAAGGAAAAAAATGGAAACAATGCCTATGTAGGTAGGAAGGGGCGGAGGGGCTGGTGGAAGGACAGGGGAATGGGAAAAAATTAAAACTAAGATCTATCATGGCCAGGTACAAATTCCCAGTGATGAATGTGGCCATAAGGTATACCTAAAATGTACCAATAAACTCCATAAATATTTTTTAAAATATTAATTAAAAGGGGCAGATACGCTTTGATATAGTTTGATGTGGGACGGGGGAGGACTGAGATTTCTAAACCATCTTAAACTTTTTGAATGTATGTGACGCACACTGGCGCGAGGTCACGTGAACACCACCCGGGCTACTGCAGAAATGTCCCCAGGTCCCACCCCCAGCCCTCCCCCCCAAGACTTCTGGCATTTTCAGAACCAGTACAAACCTGCTAAGTAATGCCTAGAAGCAGGGGGAGGGGATTCTAGCTCCCAAGTCAACTCCCTCATCCCAGTGTGGCCCCCAGTTTACGTCTTTGGGCCGTGCTGCCACACATATGTTCCCCTTTCGTCCACCTTGCTCAGAGAAGTCTCTAGTTTTGGTCAAATGGCCTTTGTGGCTCATGGATGAAAGGATTTCAGGTCTTATTGAAGCTCCTCTTTCCTCCCCTCCTTCCATTCCACCTTCTCTGGGGTTCCCTGGTAGCCCACTAACACTCAAGGACTGCTGAGCCACACGTGACTCGGTGGGGAAGTCTCCACCTCAGCCCCGCCCCTCCCCTGGTGCCACGCGTGGTCCACCAGTTATATGTACATGAAGCAACCCCACCCATATTAATCGGTTAGTGCAATAAAGACACTTACAAATGGTTGTATAATAAGAATCTTTAATGTTTACAGTGTATTCATAGTGAGGTTTTATATGTGTGCAGTGCAGCGTGCCCAGTGCCCACATGGAGACCATTCCAGTCCACACCAGCTCACCCCCACTGGATACTTAGTGAGGTCCCTGAGGGGGAGGGGCCCCAACTTTTTTCTTGATCAGTCCACTTTTCCTGCTAGTTCATCCCAGGTCTTCCAAAGTCCACTCCAGCTCACATCATGGGTCCCATATTGAAGATCAAATTTT
This sequence comes from Petromus typicus, assembly GCA_004026965.1. Taxonomy (NCBI): domain Eukaryota; kingdom Metazoa; phylum Chordata; class Mammalia; order Rodentia; family Petromuridae; genus Petromus; species Petromus typicus. Next base: position 35,857 of record PVIR01007462.1, on the reverse strand, counting down.
ACAATGTACTTCATCAGTTTAGCATATCTCTGCTACAAAAACTCCAAGAGGGCACAAAAGCAAAAGCACCAACAGAACTTACTTATAATCAAACATGCATAAGTCCTAAATTCTACTTAACAGTGCTCAAATGAATACAATTTTGCAGTGAGAGTATAAAAGCATATAATGAGAACTTAAGAGATTATATGTGAAATACTGCGTTGTAAATTCTGAGTAACTAATGCTCTGCCCCACCCTTTCACAGCCCTGGTGAGGATGAGAAGCACTCAATGTGCCTCTAGATCTCCCTAATTCTCAGAGACACAGCATCAGGGGCTGGGGGGAGGGAGCGCGCCTCCCGCAGGGCTCTGGCCTCCTCCAGTGCTTCTCGGTATCGGGAAGGCCAGGCCTGGGGGTCCTTTTTAAAGACCCTGGCGAGGAACAGCATGATCTGCATCTTGGTGATCTCCTGGCTGGCCCGGGAGCCCCAGAAAAATTCGTATTCTGGCGGCTCTACGTAGGGGATGCGTCGGCATCTCAGATAATTCAGCTGGACGAACTCCTCGGTGATCACCTTCCTCACATCTCCAAAGGTGGGATGCTTCTTCCAGGGCCGAAGCCCCAGGATGCGAAGCACGTTCCAGACGGCGCTCTCTCGGGCGCCTCGGCCCTTCACGTAGATGAGGCTCAGGATCATGAGCAGCAGGCCTGTCATGGCCATGTGGCTGTTCAGCGCCACGCGACTCATCTCCAACGGGTCGAGGGCCTGCACCAGCGCGAACTCCATCGTGTGCAGGCTCACCAGCCTCAGGTGCAGCCCGAAGACCCTGGCGAGGATGAAGCTCGTGCGTCGGAGGATGCTTCTGCACCACTTCCTGTAGTTCCCGATGACATCCTTCACCATGTCTGGAAACCAGATGACCATCTTCTTCTGGTCCTTAACCAGCACGTACCACATGAGCTCATGCGCCTTCTGCACCAGCTGCGCCGGGGCGGGGGGCGCAGGACCGGGCTGGGGCGCGCTCGGGGCTTGATAAATCATACCCTCCTCGGCGGCCTGCTGCACGATCTTCGGGTCCACCTCCTCCATCTCCACCTGGGGCGGCTGCGGCTGCGGCGGCGGTGAGGCGGGCTGGCCTGCTGGAGGGCTTGCCGGAGGGCTCGGCGGCGGGGTGAGGGGCTCGGACGTAAAGGGCACAGGGACCCCCACCGGCCCCCCAGGGATGTTGTGCGCCCGGGGGCTGGGACCCTCGCCCGCGAAGTTGGGGTTGCTCAGATCCTTACTTTGCTCGGACATCTCTGCGCCGTCTGACCAAGGCAAGGCCTCCGCGAACTGCAGCTTCTGGAACTGGCGATCCCGGCAAGGACTCCTGGAGAGGAAGTGCGAGGGGCTCAGCTCAGCGCCTTCCGCAGCAGCGGACGGACGGGGTGGCGCAAGATATAGTGCGCCTGCGCTTCCGTGGGTCGGGCCGGCTGGGGTGGGCGGGGCCGCGCGCCGGGGAGGGTCCGCAGGGCGCGCGGCCCCGGGGCGCCCGCCGGGTCCGGCTGCCGGGGAGGGGCTGCCCGAAGGGGGGGTGCGGTGCAGGCTGTCACGTTGAAGGATCAAAGAGCCCCTCACGCTTCTGACGTGCGAAGGTCCACTTTCTAAGGAAATGTTCACCACAGTATCCCCAGAATCAAGTTAGAACTGCAGATCCCACGGAAACATGTTCATAAACTTGAGTTTCCTCTGAGAAAAACAGTTGAGATTGCTCAAGAAAATGCCATGCTGTAAAGATAGCTGGGACTGCTGGAATGTTGGGAACAAACTAATAAAAATCAACGGCGTCTTTCTTTACCGTCAGTGTTTATAAATTTAAGGGAAATGTGGAAAGTCGTGTGGAGATTCCTTATCAATCTATGAGAAACTTCAACTCTTTGAAGTTAATAGAGTTGTTTTTTGCAGTTTTAAAATTAAAAAAACAGAGCGACTAACCGGCCCAGAATAATTTTACATATTCATAGGGAAGAGTGTGTCCTTTGATACATTTATACAGCGCATCGTATTGGAGTAATTAGTACATATGTTAATTAAAATCCTTTCATCTGTTTTATAAATATACAACAAATTACTTTTAATTAGAGTCATGTCTCTGAGCGATAGGACATTAGAAATCACCCTAACTTTATTTTTCTCCCAACAAGCAATTTCTCTTTCCCCTCTGCACTAACGTTTCCATCTTTTAACCATCACTATTGAATTCTCTACTTCTATGAAATCATGAAGTTAGTTTTCATAGATAAATGAAATTCTGAAATATTTGTATTTCTATACCTGGATTTCTTCACTTAACATAACGTCCTTCAGGTTCATCCATTTTATCACAAGTGATATTGTTCTTTTTTAATGGCTGGATACTATTTAAAGATAGACAGATTGACAGCTTAAGTTGAGTCCCTCATATTTTCGTATTTATGGACTGTAGTTATCCACTTTCGGTCACTTGAATTTTCATTTCTCTATTGATTCTGTAAAATGAAGATTGGTGTATTTATCAGCACCGCTTATGTGACAATACCTTTTTCCTTGTTTGTCTGAGCCCCCCTTCTCATGATTATTGCTGCTATCTCCATTCCAAGGAAACTTCTCACAGAATTCTTTTTTTTTTTTAAATTTACCCGCAACTGACTAGTCCTGTGTTGCAAACACATCATGTACTTTCCAAGATTTTTCTTTAACATAGGACCCATTGATAATATCTGGCAGCTAACTTAGATGAAAAACCACTTGAAATGGAACGTTTCCCAAATGCAGATGACAGATCTGTAGTGAGCGCAGCTGTTGCCCCAGCTGCGACTCTGCAGAAGAGGAGGTGGCGTTGACACCTCTGGAGCAGAGATCCTGAGGCTGATCAGCAGTCCTGGTCTGAGCCGACGTGGTCACTTAGCCCTTCTTAGCTTTTCCAGAATTTCCGATCTTCTAAAAATGCTGTCATGAGTCTGTCTCAGACAGAAAACATACTTTAAGTATTTTCTTGTCACTTCTGGAGTCTTCACTTTATTTGTTTAGCCATGTTGAGAAGTCTATTTAGAAATGCTCGAGCCTGGAATTGCTTTGAATTTCTGTGTTTTTCATCAGCGTGGCAGATGTCACTTTCATTTCCATTCACATCACTCCTTACTTTTGACAGAAGGATTGTCTCATACTACATCACTACCGTAGATTAGGACAATACTGAAGGACTGTGGTTAGAGGGTTAAAGCCTTGGAATTGAGATTCAAACCACGCACAGGGTAAACTGTGGTACTTTTCACCCTTGAAGTCCAAGTGAATACTTGTTGAAGTAATATCTTCTTCCCCAGGAAAGTGCTCATGATGACACTTATTTTTCCAGGCAAAAGAAATTTAATAACTGAGGGGGTTTGGCCAAGGATGTTTATGAGATGGATATGCAGAGGTAAGGGACTTTTGGAGCCATATGCCCCCAAACTCCTAGAATAGCCTTCCTGAAGTTAGTGGGGTGTGAAAAAAGTTAATTTCCAGTTCTAAGGGAAAAAATGCTGATAAGTTTTAGCTACGATATTCATATTTATTTTTGAGAGAGAGTCAAACTTTTTAAAAACTATGGCCCTGAAATAATTGAAGAGCATTTTCACTCTGGAAGAGTTGTAGGGAAGGGGAAACTAACCACCCTGGAAAGTCCAAGAACGCAGCATCAAGAGAGAAGAAAACTTCCTGGAGCCCAGAGAAATGAATCCCAGTATCTCAAGGGCAGAGAGACAACCAAAACCAAAAGCTTCTTCAGAGTGATTTCCAGTCCTTAGCAAAACATGCCTTTAAACACAAAAGCTGTCTCTAGGAAGAAAATGTTCAAAGGGAAAAGGGTAAGTACAGGCTAGTGAAGGAGGGAAAGAAAAAAATTGATATTTTAAAAAAACAATGTGTACATGGGGAAAGAAAGATGTATGGAGGGCAGGGGAATGGGAAAAATGTGAATTAAGAGGTGTCATGTACTGATACAAACCCTCAGTGCTGAAATATATATATATATTATATAAAATATTATGTATAATTATATATATTATATATATTATTATATATTATAAATATATATATAATTAAAAAACAAATACAATAAGTAAAGAACCCAAATGGCTCCTTTTTAACTTTTCTGAAGGGGACAAGAGAGAGGAAGAGAGTCCTAGCACAGATGGGAGAAGCTCCTCTCAGCCTAGCAGTTTCAGACTCATAATGTGTGTCCTGAGCCTGTGCAAAAACATACTATGGGGGCTCCCTTATCCTGATAAGTCTGTTCCAATTTATAAATTGACTTTTCTTGTCTTTAACCTCCTCTGTTTTTTTTTTAAGTTTCTTTTTTCTTTTCCTATTTTTATTTTCATTTTCTATTTTTTAAATCACGAATCAATTCGAAGATGATATTTTTATTTTAAGCTACTCCCTTCCTCTCTTTAGAGGCTCTGGGGCAGAGCAGGGCTCCCAGAGGCAGCGGAGGGAGGAGAAGGAAGCCATTAAGAACAACTTCCTTTGCTGGAGTAGACTAAATGGTGGCCCTGCAAAGATTCCAGATAACAGGTTTTACAACCTTTACAGAACCCAGTGACTCAATTTTTGGCCCGCATGTTCACCCATCCTCCACCTCCAGGCTACCCTCCGAGGAAATCATGGACGTTGTTGTTGACTAATTATCAATAATTACTAAGTCAAGGTTCAGAAATCTTACACCTAGATGTTTAAAAGGCATTGTAGATGTTTTTTTAAATTCCTTTTCTTCTTTGGATAAAGCTTGATCCTTGCTATAGGAAAAATAAAGTAAAGGTCAAAAGAGCAAATGAATGGAGACATATCAAGCTACTCCATGGCTGCCTTTGTCTCCTTATCAGAATGAGGATCAGACCCATCCTTGTTCTTTTTACAGGCTTTGAGAGGGCGATCTTCTTTTTCTGAGTTGTACCAACTTGTTCCTCAAATGGGCATCACTTGTTTCAGTTCACTGCCATGGCATGGCACAAAGGATGAAAGACTACTTGGAGTCAACATCCATTTCAAACCTCAAGAACACCCAGAGGGACTCCCTTCACTAGGACCCCTCAGCATGACAGAATCTCAAAAAGTAGCTCCAATCTATAGCTTAAGTGGCTTTTTTTTTTGACAAAATCAGGAATCAAGGAAGATGTTAGTGGAAGAATTCATGTAGGGGAAAGGGAAAAGGTATGGCCAGGGTGGTCTGTTATATAAACCAACTTTAGAATGACTTTAAGCAATAAATCAGAGTATGGGGAGGGTCAGAGCATTCACTCCTAACAGCAATGCGTTTTGATCTTACTTGGACTTGTGGCCCTGTGGGTTGCTTTAATCTCTAACCATGGATTTGGGAGATTTTGGATGTGTGACTTCAAAAGTCCCTCACCTCTGCATATCTGTCTCATACACACCTCTGACCAACACCCTCACAAATAACAAGGGAACTGAGACAGGCAGCGTGAAGGTACAAAACAAAGCTCAGGACCACCTTTAAGTGGAGAAAACACATTCAGACATGTACCCAGAGAGTTCACAGTAGTGTACAGCAATCTAAGAAAGTTATTTCCCTTAAACTAGAAAGGTAGACATTCAGAACAATGAGGGAAATGATCAGTGACTCTGTGGGAGAGAAGAGGGAGCCAGTATTTGTGTAACATCAATAAATGCTTTGAGACAGGGGCAAAGTTTGCAGCCAGAGCTCTGTCAGAGGCCTGAGCATGCTGGAGATAAGCTAGCTTACTGCAGGATGGACTATGGAAAATAAGTCCACTGAAATCTAGAAACTTAAAACCAAAGGTTTGAAGCACACAATAATATCTCCCTGAGAGGCTCAGGAAGGGAAACTCATTAAGTTGAGTTTGTGAAAAGAGCAGCTTCATGGATGCACACAGTACATAGACATGTTCTAACTTAAAATATTTTATAGTCCACATTGGTTCTGGTGGGTTGCTTCAAAATCTGTAATGTGGAACAGATTACACAGCTGTGGAGGAGGCTGTTCTTGGCAGTCTCTGGGCTAGGAAGAGTTCTGGCACTGGTTTCTGTAATGAGCACTGGAAGAGGCAACCCAGGGCCCCTATGGACAGTGCGCATGATCACAGCACCGGGCTCAGGGGCCTAGGATGAAATGTGAAGCCTCCTGGACTTTCCTATCCATTTAAGCAGAAGCCTTCACCTTGAGCCCTCAACAGGCCCCAGATGTTTTTTTCAGGCTAAGGAACTGAAACAAGGAACTCTCTTGAATTTATTCCACAAATATTACTGATGATTGTGTACGGAAGTTTGCATTTTACAAAAGTAGCTACGTCTGGGGAGAAAACACAGTCTCTGGAACTCTGTGTCAGCAAGGCCTCTTTCAGTTAGAAAGGGATCTGAATGGAGGACAGGGCAGACTGCTGTCCATGGCTGGAGGAGTGGGGGAGGGGTGGCCCAGGACCCTCCTGGTCTCCAGCCTCCCGGGGGACATTGCTTACTCTTATCCATCTGAAGCCAACCACTCTCCCTGAAACAGGAAGCTCTAAGGCAGCCTGCTGATTAGGAGAACGAGGAGGTCCCCAGCATCTCCCTAAAGGTCTGGAAGATGGAGAGATAAGATTGCAATTGGTGAACAAGAAGAGGCGGAGGATCAGTTAAGAGTCCTCTCACAGGAGCAGAGTGTGAGGGATGATCTGCATTTCGTCCTCCTTCTGCAACTATTTGTTAAGCAATTTGTGGCAGATATGGTGCCTGAAGAAAGGAAATTGTGCGGAGGAGGGGAGCCATAAATGAGAAAAGAAGCGAGAACAGTGATAGTGTCAGAGAGGATGGGACAAAAGGAACTGATGTTCAATAGGGATGCTGAGAAATATAGGAATTGTTAGAAAAGGTGAGAGAAACTGTGGACACTGGGAAAGCTCGAGTTCTGGCTCAGAAGAAGTTGTGGCCAAGCAAAGAGTGAAGCTAAGACAGGCAGAAGCCACTTTCTAAAATTAGGTGGAAAGAAGGGATGAATGTTCTCAGAAAGTTGGAATAGACAGACCCAGAGGAAGTCTAGATGGATAAATCTTGAGAAAGAGACATAGGCTGAAGATGGAGGGTAAGATGTTTGAAAACACTAAATAACATCAACCTGGGACACACTCCAAGGGAAGGGTTTTCACTGATCGACATGACTGTGGGGTAACTTTTTACCACGTGAGTACACGCGCACACACACACACACACACATGAGAGAGAGAGAGAGAGAGAGAGAGAGAGAGAGAGAGAGAGAGAGGCTCTTCACACATAGCAGAATGAAAAAGAAAAGTAGAAAAAAATCCCACAATTCTTACACATTGCTAAAAGCCCCTCTTTTCTAAATCTTTATTAGTACATTTTGTATGCACATTGTATTCACACTCGACATTGAGAATTTGTACCAGTATATGACCTGATTCTTATTTTCCCCACTCCCATACCTACACTATAGCCCCTACCCCTTATATACATAAGCTTTGTTTTTTTTAATTTTTAACCTTCATATTTTTTCTTTCCCCTCATTACATACCCCTAGCCCCATTTCCCTTTGAATATTTCCTATTTCAAAATATCTACCATACACTAAAATCCCTTTTGTATACATCTCCTTTCTCAGGTGAGAACCACCAAAAAAAAAACAAGCAACAAGAATGAGGAAAAATGCACACATCCATGAGCCCAGATAATGTAATCCTCCTTCCAAATGACCATATGACCTTTCTTATTGGATCTATTTCTAGGATATATAAAAGTAGATTATTTTAAACACTGTTCTTTAAGCTAAATTCTATTCCAGAAGATATTAAACTTCAGTTTGTGGTGTCTAATGCTTTTTACATATTTCCCAATTGAAATTGACAATATCTTTTTTTCTTAAATTGAAATCTTTATTGGTACATTACATATACACATCATGAATTGCACTCAACAGTAGGAATTTGTTCCAGTATATGACACAACTTAATTCTTACTTTTTTCCCACAGCCCTACCCACCCTACCACTGTGCCCCTATATTCATAGGCTTTGTTTCCTCTCTTTTTTGTTATAATCTCATTATTTTCCCCCTTCACCCCATTTTGCTTCGAGTATTTTCTACTTCACAATGTATAACATACATTCTAGAAATCATTTACATCTTTATTTTCTCATATCAGAGAAAATATATGATATTTACACATCTGTGACCTATTTATTCCACTAATGAGGATGTCCTCAAAGTACATCCTTTTAAGTACAAATGATTCAACCTTATCATTTTTTATGGCAGCGTAATACTCCATTCTGTAGAAGAATCACAAGTTTTTTTATCCAGTCTCTAGCTGATGAACACTTGGATTGTTTCCAAGATTTAGCAATCACAAACTGAGCTGCTATAAACGGGGTATGCATATGTCACATGATATGAATCTTTTAATTCTTCTGTGTATATACCTAGCAGCAGAATAGCAGGGTCAAATGGCACCTCTAATTGTAGTTGTTTGAGGAATCTCTGAACTGATCTCCACAGGGGTTGTATGAGTCTACAGTCCCACCAATAGTGGAGAAGGGTTCCTTCTTCTCCGCAGTCTCACCAATATTTGTTGTTGGCTAATTCTGAGATGGCACCCATTCTTTGTGGAGTGAGATGAAATCTTAGTGTTGTTTTCATTCGTATTTCTTGAATGACTAATGATGTTAAACATTTCTTCTTACATTTTCTTAGCTGCTTTTATTTCTTCTTCTGAAAAGTGAAAACTGCCAATATCTATTCTGAGATAGATCCCCATCATGCATGTTGGTCTGCAGCTATTTCTTTCTGTAATGCTTTCCTCCAGTTCTGCTATCATGGTACTACTTTAACCTCATCAAGTCATTGTTTCCTCAAATTTGGGTTTTCTGGAAGCAACTGTGTAGCATTAGTTTTATTTCTTTCAATGCTGAGTTTCATTTCAGTGAAACCATCAGTGGTTAATTTCCTTTTCATGTGATTTGTAACTGCAGATTCAGTTTTCAAAAATTTATTGTAGGCCTATTCAAAATGTCTTTTTCATGTTGTGTTGGTTTGGTATTTTGTGGGATTTAGAGCTTTAATATTTTTCATGTGAGTTCTCAAATAATGACCAATTAATCTATGATGCCAAGTTTTATTTACACTAACAGTAAACACACACACACACACACACACACACACACACACACACACACACACACACGTATGCCCCCAGCCACAGCTATCCTCCCATAGAGACCTGAATCCTCCCTGCACATCTTAGATTCCTAAGATAGCCTGGAACTCTGTGCCTACATCTTGCTAAATGCACTTGTTTCTCAGTCATTGCTCCCAGGTTGAGGTTCTTGGTATTCCTACCTTTTCTCTCTTTGTCCTCAGTTCTTTCTTAACAGTGCCATCTCCCAGAGCTTGAAATTTTTCTTTCTTTACTTCTGAGTCCCCAAGCCATGCCTCTAGTCTAAGGTTCTCTATGAGTACCTTATGTGCCCTATGAGCAGATATCAGCTCTTTAAGAGACATCTCTACTGTAGACCATTTATCCTGAACTTTATCTATTTCATTAGTGCCCCTTTAAAACCTTCTCTCTGCTAAATGTTCTATACTTCACAGAACATGGCATGTTGGCCTTTGGTTTCCCCAGAGAAAAGGTGAGAATACCTCTGATGCTTCTATTTCCCATCAAATTTACCACATAATCCTCACTTCCTCCATGTCACTCACTACTGCCTGTCTCAACAACGCACAACTTGATGAACTGCTCCTTTCCATCTGAGTAGTACTCCAGGCTCCCCATGAACCTTCTTGCTCGTTTATCTTTTGCAATTTGCTATCCACACTGAAAGCAGTATGTTTTCCAAAATTAAAACCTTCCCCACACACCACTAAAGGTGTGACAACCACTTACCACTGAATGAATGGCTGCAAGCGGAATGTGTTTGTTCTCTCATGGATGTAGTGGGCAGGATTCTGAAATTCAGAAGTGGATATGGTCGCATGCTCATGGAAGTTTTAAGAGTTATTCTTTCTTGCCTGAATGTCAGAGGGCTCATGACATTATCTTGCTTGTGGAAGAATAAGGTCCATTTCTCCCCTTTTCTTCACAGGAGTCTTCGTGTCCCATTCATCTCCATGTCTTTGATCTTCTTATCTCTCCTACAAAGACATCAATCATTAAGTTTAGAGTTCACCTAAATTCCGATCTTATATTTACAAAGACATTTTTTTTCCTATATGAGATAGTATTCACTGTTCCAGGGTCTAGGACATGCGTATCTTTTAGGGGGATATTTTCACCACCAAAAGGACTGATCTTGTGTTAAGCAAAAATGAGAATATAAATATTTCCTTTGATTGTGAATAACCTGGGTGCTCAGGGTGAAAACAAGGGAAAATGAGGACGCATGACTTCTAACAGTACTCCTTCTATCAAACGACTTGTTAATCCTCACCCTTTCCTTTGTCTGTTTGAAGTCTACTACAAACTTCTTTAGACCAACATATCTCCCTTCTAGGAAAAGATGATGAAGCTCTATTGTTTACAAAAAAAAGGACTTTCAGAGTAGTACTCCATTCTGTAGAAGAACCACAGCTTTTTTATCCAGTCTCCAGTTGATGGACACTTGGGTTGTTTCCAAGATGTAGCAATCACAAACTGGGCTGCTATAAACATGGGTGCACATATGTCACTGTGATAAGAGTCTTAATGTACCAATAAAGATAATTAAAAAAAAAAAAGGACTTTCAAATCACCAGTCTTCCATCAGGGCAATGGAATCTAATCATTGTTTATGGAGTACAGCTGAGGAAACATGCACAGAATTTAATATATCTTTAATATCTCAATTTATTCACCTTCACCCTTTTCTACAGGTGAAGCCTAGTAGCTTATTTTTAACAGTTTTATTAAAGTATAATTGATATGTGACAGAGAGCACATATTTAAAGTGTATAATTTGACAATTTTTGACATAAGTAACCATGAATCTATCACCACAGTTAAGATAATGAATATATCAATCAGCTCTTAAATTTCCCTCGTGCCCCTTTGTAATTGTTCTCCCCATCACTCTGCCTCCTTAGCTTGCTAATAATCTGCTTCCTGACATAACTGGGTAGTCTGCGTGTTCTAGAATTTTGTATAAATGGAATAATATAGTAATTAACCTTTTCATCTGCCTTCCTTCACTCAGCACAGTTATTTTGAGATTCCTCGGTATTATCATACCTACTGAGAATTTATTTATTTCATTGATGGATAGCATTGCACTATATGGATATACTGCCATTTGGCTACTATTTCCCTATTGATAACACTTTGACTGCACTCAGTGTGGGACTGTAGTAAATAAGATTACATGAACTCACATAAAATACTTTGTTTGGATGTATGTGTTCATTTATTTTACAGAATATTAAATGGTGAATCATACAGTAGGTATATGTTTAACTTGTAAAAAAGAAAATGGCCAAGAGTTTTAAAAAGTGGTCCATTGATAAGCTTTTCCATTGCTGGGTCAAATACTTAACTGACATCTACAACTTCATTGAGGAGAGGCCTATTGAGGTCCTGGTTTTAGAGGATCGAGTTCTTGGTAGAGGGTTTCACAGCAGATGTATGGCAAGAAGGTGGATGCAGAGCATCTTCTCACATCGGGATGGAGGGAAGCAGGGCTCAGAAGAAAGCCCCAGAGGAAGAAGTCAGGGGCCAGCTAGAAACTCTGAAATCACATCGCCATACCTTACCAAGATACACAAAAATTCACAGTTCTGCCTAACGCAATAAAGCTAGCCTGTGTACACTGAAAAGACAGTAATTCTCTCCCTCAAGTTTCAGAAAACATGTGACATATTTCCTAGATTGTATTTCCAGGGTAAACATGCTCATTCCTAATTGGAAGACTGGAGGAATAAACAACAAAAGAGTTTGACCAAAGCAAGATGGAAAAACTGATGTGGGGGGTGGGCTTTGGGTCTTGAAGAGCATCATGCACAGTGTCCAGAGAATGAGATGGGAAGGTGTGAAACCAAGCTTTTGTGATTCCCCACTCTGACAGTCTTGCCAGTTATAATCCACAAGACCTTTTTTTTGGGGGGGGGGTGCTGTGGCTCCACTGAGTGCATGTGGGTTCCTTGGGGATTGTGCATGAACCTGTCATCTCAAGCTTCCTGGTGCCTCCGCTGCACCTTCAGCTTCACATACCAGCTCCTCAGGGTTACATCACTTGTCTTCCAAACTTTCTTTAAAGTCTGAGTGGAAGCCTCTAGGACACCACAGTTCTTACATTTTGCATGTCTGAACACCCAGCAGAATCCTCCACCAGCTTTAGAGCCCTTGTGGACTATGGTTGTAACAGCCTCTCAGTACTTGGATACCTGAGCACAATGAAGTGAATTTCTGAGAAGCCATTTCCCTAGGCAGCCCTTCTCAAGAGGAAGGCCGAGGGCTCAGTTTTAATGAAAATTTAACAGTTTTGTACCCCTAAACCTGATGGTTGAGATTTGAAATATTTCTGAAATTTGCTCAATGCATTTTGTACCTGTTATAATTAAGTGCGTTCCTTTTAATGATATCAACACTTAGAATGGCAATCACACTTCTTATGGCACAATTTATACATGATTATTTAATTTTTTTCTCCTCAGATTTTTGCTGCTAACTTTTATTACAAATCTATATAAAAGCAGCCAACTTACCCGTGCTATAGTCTGAATATTAGACTGTATTGAAATTTCCTTGGTAGGTCAGTTAGTTTGCCACCTTTAAGTTGGGTATAACACATGGTCTTTTTTTTTTTTAAGTACTGGATTGAGCTTGGACCCTTGCGAAGTCTCACACATGGTCTTTAAGCAATGGTGTTTCAGGCATGACCTCTAGTCCAGTTCCCACTAGATTCCTTGCTCCCTGCTGAATCCACTTTCCAGGCCTTTACCATCTGCACCCTTGTCAACATTCTGATCTTCTGATCTTTGAGTAGAACTGGCTACCAAGCTGTGGTCTTAACATTCTAATACTCTTTGAGATAACATCTCCAAATCTTCTCAAAGCCTCCCACAAAGCAGCTCCAAAGGCTTCTGAAATACATGTTCAGGCGTAGTCACAGTAGTGAACTTACTTCTCTGGCATGACTTTTCTGTACTATTGCTGGAAATATCACATTACCTGAGACAAACACTTGACATTTACAACTTGAAGAAAGAGACGTTTACTTGCTTCATGGGTTCAGAGGACTTAGTGCGTGGTTAGCTGGGACCAAAACTGAAACATGGCAGAAGAGGATTGTAGACCAAAGCATCTCAATTCACGGTGGCAGAAAATCAGGACAAGGAGAGCAATGGCAGAGAGAAGGGACCACGGATGTGTGCCTGAGATTCCCAAGAATGTGCTTTATCTTTCCCAAGGTGTCTTTCAGGTGAGTCAAGCTGATAATTTTAATGATCACAAGTTGTACCTTTTGATATACATAGTAGCATTACATGCTTTCTACTACGCTACTGCACATATTAGGTGCAGTTCGTCTTTTAAAAATTTAGCCTTTCCAATATGAGTATAATGGTAGCTCATCATGCCTTTAATTGACTTTACTGAATGGCTTATTTTATTCAACATCATGTCCTGTTATTTTCATTATCTATACACCATCTTTGGTGAATCCAACCTTATCAAATTTTATAACCATATTTTTACTTGTGGCTTTTTTCATTATACCAACAGTATCTTTTGAAAGCTATGTTTTAATTTTAATAAAATATAATTGAACTTTGTGGTTACACACCTTGATAAAATAGCTAAAAATGACTTCCAGTTCAGTGTAATAAAAATTAATCTTATTCTAGAAATTTCAGTTTTATGGTTAATATTTGTATGTAATCATAGTATAATATTAATGTTAAATTTATACAAACTAAGTTCTAATTTTATAGAAAGTATCTTCATAGATTTTGTTTATTCACTCTCAAAGAACTAATTATTTTATCATTGATTTGACTTTGTAATTGATCACCTTTATGTACTTCAGGTCTCCGCTGATTTATCCTATTATAACTGATCTATTTCTCTACTTTAAACAGTATCATATCACCTTGCTTAAAGTCACATTACTATTAGGTTATAATCAAATATTGTAATGTTCCAACTTTATTCTTCCTTTTAAATTTTTCTATGATTCTGGATTCTTTATATTTCAATTTATTTATTTATTTATTTATTTATTTATTTATAGCTGTCACAATTCATACAGTTTACTATCATCTTGGAAATGGTTACATATGTCTATTACAGCTTGTTTCTTTTTGTTTAAATCCCTTCCCTTCCCAACCCTGATTGGTTCCTTGCACCTTTTCTTATGCACGCTGATATTGTCTTAGATTTTGGTGTAGTATAGGGCCAGGGAGTTAGCTCAGTGGTTCTGGCGCCTGTCTTGCAAGTGCAAGGACCCGGGTTCGATCTCTGGTAACCACATAAAATACTGGGTGTGGAGACTCATGCCCAGCAGCAACCAGCACCACACACCACAGTGCCGGACGTGGTGGCTCATGCCTGTAATCCCAGCACTCGGGAGGCAGAGGCAGGAGGATTGCTGTGATGTGAGTTGGAGGCTGAGCTCAGGGCCAGCCTGAACCACAAAGTGACACCCTGTCTCAAAAAAAAACCTTAAAAAAAAAAAGATTTTGGTGTAGTATATAGTGCACATGTTAGTTGGTAGTTTTAGGTCACTACACATAGCATATCTTCATTCTTATTTCCCCTTCCTTTGCTCCTCACCCCTTTCCCTTGTTCCTTGGGCCAGTTCTCTATTACAAGATGTCCACGGCCTGGCCCCTTTCTATCCATCCTTTATCATGTTTTTTACTTGTACTTTGCCTCACCCAAATGAGAGTTACCATACAGTATTCAAACTTGTGTGTCTTATATATTTTAATCAACATTATATATTCCATATGTATCCATTTTCTTACAAATGTTTGAAATTTGTCATTCTTTACAGTGAATTAATATCCATTATATACAGATACTGTACTTTATTTATTCAACCAGCTGTTGGTGGATAAACAGGCTGCTTCTAGGAGTTAGCTCGTAATAAATTATGCTGCTATACACCTTGGTATTCAAATATCGCTGTAGTACAATGACTTCAGCCTTTGGGGGAGGAGATAACTTACTGAAAGATAGCTGGGTCATATGGAATTTCTAACTTCAATTCTTTGAGAAATTCTTCCCACTGATTTCCATAATAGTTGTAAGAGTTTACATGCCCACCAACAGTGGAGTGTTCCTTTTGCACCACAGTCTCACTAGCATTTATTTTTCTTTAATTTTTTAACGATTGTAATTCTTTATGGAATAAGATGGAATCTTAAGTTTCTTTTAATTTGAATTTCCTGGTCATATATATTGAATATTTTTTCGTACATTGTTGACCAGTTGTACTTGTTCCTCTGTGAAGTATCTTCATTTCTCTTGCCCATTTCTTGATTGGGTCTTTAATTTTAGGTGATTTAATTTTTTTGGCTGAGAAGTACCTAGTACAAATTTTTTTTTCACATTCTGTAGGCTCTGTCTTCCCTCTACTGATTGACTCTTTTGCTAGGTTGAAGCTTTATAGTTTGATATAATTCTGTTTCTTGATTTTTCACTGCCATTTGTTGTGCAATTGATATTTGTCTAGAAAATCCTTTCCAACTATGTTTTCAAATATTTTACCTATCTTATATCCTAAAGGTGTAATATTTCTGTTTTTATGTTTAAGTCTCTGATTCACCTTGATTTTAGTTTAGTATATGGTGAGAGACAAGGGTCCAGTTTCATTCTTCTGCACACTGATAAACTGTTTTATTAATCCCACTTGTGGAATGAGCTATCTTTCTGCCCAAATAGGCTTTTAGCTCCCTTTACAAGGGTCAGTTAGTTGAATATGTCTGGTGAGGTTTCTGTATCTTCACATCTGACCCACTGATAAACATATTTGTTTTTGTTGCAGTACCCTGCTCTTTTATCACTATTTTTTGTAGTAAATCTTGAAGTCTGGTATTGCTATGCTGTCTGTTTTGCTCCTATTGCCAGACTTACTTATGCTATTTCGGGTCCCTTCTGGCTACATATGAATTTTAACATTGTTTTCTCTAGATTTGTAAAGTATGCAGCTACTGTTTGGACTGGGACTACACTGAATCTGTATAATGTTTGGGAAACATGGCCACTGTTTGAAATATTGATCCTGACTGTCCAGGAGCTGGCAACATATTTTTATTTTCTGATGTCTTTCTCAGTCTTCTTTGTCTGTGAACTATAGTTTTCCTTACAGAAGTATTTAACTTCCTTGATTAGGTTAATTCCTACATAGATAAACTTTCTTGAAGCTACTGTGAATGGTATTGTTTTCATATTTCCTTCTTATCCCATTCATTGTTACTGCAGACACCTGCTAATTATTTTTGTGTGTTGGTTTTGCATCTTGATACATTACTGCAGTTAGTTATTATTTCTAAGTATCTTTGGCTGAAGTTACTTGAATTTTCCATTTCATCTGCAAATAGTAACAATTTGGGCTATTCTTTTCTTATATGTATCCTTTTATTTCTGTCTCTCTCTTACATAATTGCTCAGTTAATTTTTGAATAGAAGAGATGGTAACAGCTATCCTCACCTTGTTCATAATTTTAGAGTGAATGCTTTTATTTTTTTCTCCATTTAGTATGATGGTAGTTATTGGTTTGTCATAAACAGCTTTATCATATTCGGGTATGGCCCTTTAATACCTGTTTTCCTTGGGGCATTTTTTTTTCTTTTGAGACAAGTTCTTGCTGTGTAGATCAGGCTGGTTCTGACTTCAGCCTAGAATTCAACAATCCTTCTACCTCTGCCTCTGGAGTGCTGAGATGACAGGAATGAGCCACCACACCCTGCACTGTGTGGTATGTGGTACTGATTATTGGTGGGTGTGAGTCACCACATCCAGCATTGTAGTGTGTGGTTACTAGGGATCAAACCCAGGTCCTTGCCTTTACAAGCTAGGTGCCTGAACCACTGAGCTAAATCCCAGGTCCTCAGGGCTTTTTTGTTGCAGCAGATGTTGCATTTTGTCAAAATCCTTTTCTGTGTCTACTGACATGATCATTGTGTTTTTGACCTCGCTTCTGTATATGTGATGTATTATATCTATTGACCTAAATGGGTTAAACAATCCTTACATCTCTGGGATGAAACCAACTTTGTCTTAATTTATCTATGTTCCTTAAAGAGATTGGCCTATATTTCTGTTTTTTTTTTTTTTTCTGAGATAGGGTGTAGTTATTAGTTTAGGCTAGCCTTGAACTCATTGTGCAACCCAGGCTGGCCTTGTACTCACAGTGATCCTCCTGCCTCAGCTTCCCAAGTGCTGGGATTACAGGTGTGCGCCACCATATCTGGTTAGACTTCTTTTTTATATATATAGTGGGTTGTATACAGTTTGGGATGAGGGTGGTACTGGCTTTCCTAAATGAATTTTGGAGGATTCTATCTCTTCCAATTTATTTGAAGACGTAGAAGAGTATGGGTAATATAACATCTAAAGCTATACTCTCAGGGATCATTTCTAAAGTTATTGATATAATGTCTTTAAGGGTTTTGTAGAATTCAGCAGTGAATCCATCAATTCCTGGACTTTTTTTAGTTGATAGCTCTTTATTGCTGAGACAAACATCATTGCTTATTTTGGGGGTTATTAATCATATTTATGTCTTCTTGGTTAAATTTGGGTAATTGTATGTGTCTAGAAATCTGCCCATTTCTTCAGAATTTGCTAATTTGTTGAAATGTACATTGTTTCTGGATACTATATTCTGGATTTAACAGTATTTTTGTACTTTTTCATTTTTTATTTATCATTACATTAATATGAGTCTTTTCTCTCTCTTGCTGACTCTGGCTAAGGTCTTATGTATTTTCTATACTCTTTCACATAACCAATTCTTATATTGGTGGATTTTTTTTAAGGTTTTTTGAGACAGGGTCTCACTTTTGTGGTTCAGGCTGGCCCTGAGCTCAGCCTCCAACTCACATCACAGCAATCCTCCTGCCTCTGCCTCCCGAGTGCTGGGATTACAGGCGTGAGCCACCACGCCCGGCACTGTCGTATGTGGTACTGGTTGCTGCTGTGCATGAGTCTCCACACCTAGTATGGTATGTGGTTACCGGGGATCAAACCCTGGTCCTTGAGCTGCAAGCCAGGCGCCGGAGCCAGTGAGGTAACTTCCCGGCCCGGATTGGTGGATTTTTAAAGCATTTTTTATTCTCAAGTTCATTGATTTCTGCTTTCATTTTTATAATTTCTCACCTTAATTTTGATTTTGGATGGTTTGATGTTGTTTCTCAAGTTTCTTCAGATTTTTTATAGAGTTATTTATTGGATTTTTCTCTGTTTTCCTATGGGGAGCACTGATTGCAGTGAAATCTCCTCTTCAGATGCTTCTGTAGTGTCCCAGATGTTTTGCTGAGTTTTAAAATCATTGTCATTAACTTAAACGTTCAAGACTTTGTTCTCGAGAGCAACCGCAGTGCCAGTGAGCTAAATCCCTATCCCCTGCTTCCATAAATCTTTAAATTTCTTCTGTGACATACTGGTTATTTAAGAGTATGTTATTAATTTTCCGAGAACTTTCACTTTTTTCAAAATTTCCCCTGCCGTTGATTTCTATTTTCATTGAACTGTGGTCTGATAGTACTTATGGGGTGATTTCGACCTCTACATTTATTTGAGCAGGCTTTTTGAACTAGTATGTGATCTATTTTGAGAAAAAAAGTATCTCATGCTGCTGAAAAGAATATATGCTCTGGTGCAAAGGGGCGGGAGACTCTGTGTGCATCCATTAAGTCCATGTGCTCAAGGGTTTGGCTCAGCTCTGATGTTCCTTCATTGAATCTTTCGCTTAGTTGATCTGTCTCTTTGCAAAAGAGGGGGTGCCACAGGCCCCTGTGTTTGTGCTAGTGTTATTTGATCTAATTGTATCAAGCTTTGTTTTATGAAGACAGGTGTTTCAGTAGTCATGCATACGTGTTTTGAAGTATTAGCTCTTCTTTTTGGATGGTTCCTTTCACTAATAAATAGTGACCTTCTTTCTCTCTTCGACCAGTTTTCTATTTTTTAATTTTAAGTTTATGAATACATTTTTGAATTAGATAAGTTCCTTGAATGCAACAGAATACTGGATTCTGTTTTTGACTGAGTGAGCTGGTCTGTGTCTTTAGGAGAGTTCAGGCCTTTGACTTTGGGAGGTCTCCCTGAGACCCACTGGTTACTCACCTCATTGCCATTTTATCTGTAGCTGCATACTTTGTTTCTCTTTCTGAGATCTGTTTTCTGCCTGTTTATCTCTTGACCTCACCAGTTTCTTCTGTGTTTTTACCTGTGTGTGGTACATTGTTTCTCTTAACGATATTCTTGAGTATTTTCTCTGGATCTGGTTTAGTACTTGTATATCTTTAGAGCTGGTCTTTTTCACGTAAATACCTATTTCTTCATCTGTTTTGAAGGACAGCTGTGCTGGATAAATTGATCTGGATTGAAAGCTATTTGCTCTTGGGGCTTGAAATACTTGACTCCAAATTTTTCTGTCCTTCAGGATTTGTTCTAAGAAGTCTGGTATGATTCTAGTTGACTTTTATGTAGGATGTTTTTTAATTTTCTCTGGCTATCTTTAAAACTATGAGTTTTATGGAATATCTGTAAATTGAAGAAGTACGCTTCTCTTTTCCCCATAATTATTTGGTGTTCTATAAGCATTATTTACTTGTATTTTAAATTTGTTTTGGGTACTTCAGAAATTTTCTTCTGTGATTTTTGTAAGCACATTAGTGAACCCATTTGTGTTATCTTCTAGTTTTCTTCTAACCCACTTAGATGTAGATCAGTTTTCTTGTCATCTAGTAGCTGCTGGATGGTCTTCTCTTGTTCTCTAATATATATTTCCTTTGCTTATTTGAGATCTTTATTACAATTCACTATTTTATTTCTATGTCAGACATTCTGTTTTCACCTTGGTTGTTTCTGCAATGTGTGAGTTTTATACTGTTTTTATTTCAGGCATTTCTCTCTGACATCTTTTCAAGGATTTCATAATTTTGTTGAACCTGTCCTTCAGATTTTGAATTATTTTGGCTAAGTCATCCATTTATTTCCCCTAAATTCACTGTGGGCATATTGGGTATAATTGCTGTTAAGTTTTGATTAATTTCCCCCTTGAACTCATTTTTTTTCTTCACTCTACCCATGAAGTTTTCATAGGTTTCTGCTACCAGGTATTTGTTTTCTTTTCCCATTTTGGCCCATTTGCGACTTTGTGAGAGTTGAATAGGTTCAAAGATTTTCTTTTGTTTTTTTTTTCTACATTTCTTTACTGATATCTGTGTGTGTGTTTTAAGATATCCATGGCTCCCTCTTTTCCTTCTTTCTCTTTTAGGGTTACTAATGTTACCACAGGTCGGGGAATAGAGAAAGGAGCATATGTGGCTTATGTTGAGATTTTTAGTATCATGTTGCCCTCACATTGAATAAGTTTCAGATTCGTGTGTCTGGTGCTAATATTTACTCGTCCGTTACTTACTTTGGAGATTTCAGTTCTGTCTCTGTATTTTGCCAGCGATGCTTCTATTTACTATAGCACCCTAAATTCAGTCTTACAATACTTCTGTATGATAGTCCTCATACGTACTCTTTCCCACTTCGTCTGTTCCTTATGTGCACTGTGGTAGTTTCTTACTTGTAGCCGGTCTGAAGGGAGGTAGATGAGGAGGGGTTGGGGGGATGGGACATGGTGGATGAGGAGTGTCTGGCACTTAGGGTGAGGTCTGAAGATAATAGAACTAGCTGAGAAGGAATGATCAATATGGTTCTGATTTTATTTGAGTTCTTTCAGTTGAGTTGACCACTTGGTATTTGAAGATTTCAAAGGAAATTTTGGGGGATATAGGGCAAGGGAAGTGAGAAAGCAGCTTTTTTTCTGGCTGAGGAAAGCTACATTGTTATCTGAACTTGCTTATAGGAACAGTGATGGACTAGGTAAGATGAGAAAGCCAAAGGTTCTGTCTGGAAAGGATGGAGGAACTATACATGTGAAGACAGGCGCAATGGAAGGAGCTGAGTTTGTTGATTTAAAAAATTTGGAAAAGGAGTTTCTGTGTTTGGCAAAAGAATAAATAAATACATTAATATTGTCTTGGGAATTTGATGTGAGGAAACTATACAGAGAGCTGAGATGAGGCAGAAAACCTCAACACCTATTAAATCAGAGGCAGTGAAAAGAACAAATGCACAAACATAGCATCTTAATAAGCACTAGAAACCACAGACCAACATAACAAGACCCTCATTGCTAAATAAATCAAGAAGCATACAAAGACTTAAACCAACAAAATGTCCAACGGGAACACAGATAGATACTCCAGGGAGGCGCTGCATATGTCATTCCCAAGTAGATGCTTTGCCAGAGAATCTGGATGTCCACAGTGTCTGTGTGCACGTGTGTGTGTGTATGTGTGCACGCGTGCATGTGTAAGTGTGTGTGTGTGCGTCTGAGACAGTCTCACTTGGTAATTCAGGCTGGCCTTCAATCACTAGGTAGCCCAAGCTAGCTTCCCCAGTGTCTTCCCGCGGGATTACAGGCGTGTACTAGAACACCTCGCCAGGACACAGTGGTAGTTACAGAGCAGATCTAGTCCCTCACTTAGAAGCTCGGCCGTCCCCTCCCCCCACCCCCACGTGATTGTAAATCCAGCAAACAAGTTCCCTGGCGCTGAGCTGTCCAATGACGTTCTCAGCTGTGCTGTTTGCTGACGTGCTGATATTCTTCATTTTCTCTCTCTCCTTTCTTGTAGTATAATTTGCTCTTTTTTCTCCCTAGTTTCATAAGTGGAAGCTGAGGTCATTTATTTAAAAACATTTCTAATCCTACCCTGTCACTTTCTGAGAACTTTCACTAAATGACACCCACAATTTGATTACTTCTCCTTTCATAGTTTTTCTTTGACTCATGTGTTATTTAAAATCTAGTTACCTACTTTTAAAACTGAGGGCTACTGCAGAGATGACTCAGTTAGTGTTTCTTATTTCTTTTGTGGGAAATGATTAGCATAGGAAATGAACATATTCTGCATTTCTTCAATAATTCCAAATATATTTAAACTTTTCTATGGCAAATTCTGCTTGTGCACTTGAAAAGGATATATATTCTAGCACTATTTGGGGTCGTTTTACATAAAATTTCAATGAAATTACTTTGGTTTATAATGTTATTCAATTTTTCTCTATGCTTGATAATCATTTGAGTACTTGTTGTATTGATTAGTAAGAGAATATTAAAATTTACATTATTATTTTAGTTTCCTCTAGTATATTATTTTTGCATTGATTCTGATAATATTAAATATATAATATTTGGTATTATGTTATTTTAATGAATAAAATACACATTATATATCAACATAAATAAAATATCAATAAATATCATTAATATTAATGTTTAATATTGATAAATATTGTTGATATTGATAAAATATATTATATATTATTAATATATTTTTTTGAGACAGGGTCTCACTTTTGTAATTCAGGCAGGCCCTAAGCTCACTATGTAACCCAGACAAGCCTGGAACTCACAGCAATCCTCCTGCCTGTGCTTCCCAAGTGCTGGAATTACAGCCATGAGCCACCATGCCTGGCAATATATTTACATTTATGCTTATAAAATTATTTTTCAAGTATGTTTATTTCTCTGGAATCTATTTGTCCAATGCTAAAGTAGTAACAATAGTTTTCTTTAATTAGTATTAATATTAGATAAATATTTCCTATTCTTTTATTTTAACCTATTTCTATCTTTATATTGAATGATATTTTATGTTGAGAAAACATAGTTCAATGTTAATTTTATGTCAAATATGAAAATTATTTCATTTTTATTTTGAAATATTTTAGATTTGCCAAGAATGGCAAAGAGTACAGTGAGCTATATTATTTGTGTCCTTCACCCTTTTCCCAAGATTAATCTGATAAAGTCATTTCAAAACTAAGAAATTTGCACTGGTACTGTTTATGAGACTTCAAGCTTTCTTTGAATTTCATCCACTTTGTCATGTAGTGTTAATGTCCTTTTCCTCTTTCATAATCTAGTCCAGGAGAATGATTGTATTAATGATCAAATCCCCTCGGTGTACTCCAAGCTGTAGCATTTGTTTAGGTTGTCCTTGTCTTTTGTGAGCTTGGCCTTGTAAGGCATTTTGAAAACTACTCACCTGCTTATACTGTCTGAGTTTTTCTCATGATTATACCTGGGCTGTGGGTTTGGGGGAGAAACCACACAGAGTCGATCCCCTGCTTGTGGCACTGCACTAGTGTGCAACCATTCATTTCTATAACAGCTTGGGCCCCTCATACAAATCTCTACTCTAAAGTAACTGATTTTCATTTCCATTTGTGAGGAGGACAATTTGTTCTAGGACTGGGGTGTCAGGCCCAACTTAGTGCAGTAAGTATACATACAGCTAAAATAAGACAGTCACTAATATATGTTTCAACAAAGATTTTTGAAATCATATTTCTTTTTTAAAAAACTCCACGTAGATATTTTATCCTTTATCATGAATCTTGTCCATAATTTAATTTTGATATTCTAATGATGTTTTCCCTGCTTATTTTAATTCTTCCACATTTATTAATTTAAATTATATTTTCTTGGAATAAGATTTGCCTTTTCACCTTACAATTATTATTTATTTGAGCATGCACTTATATAAGTATGAATTTTTTCAGATCATTTTGTATTTTATATTATAAGCTAATATGAACCCAATTTAAGTTGCTATTTAGTTATTTCAATTTGAACATGGGCAGGCCTTTTAGTTTCCTGTTGTTGTTGTTGGTGGTGGTGGTGGTGGTGTGTGTGTGTGTGTGTGTATCTGTGTGTTTGTGGTTTCATGAAATTTTACATTGGTTTTTTAAATTTTCTTTTTGGTGTAAGAAATAGAACCCAGAGACACTGAAGTATTCCTCTTCCATACCCCACTCCTCCCCCATTTTCCTCCTTCTCCTCCTCCGTGTTCTTGTTCTTATTCTTATTAACTTTTGAGAGATAATCTTACTGAACCTAGAATGCTAAGTTTTACAAAATTATTGGCCCATTCTCTACTTATACTTGCTTGCACAAGTTATGACAAAAACCCAGTAAAATTCTGACCTTTGCTCATGTTTTGTGTGCCTACTTTTTTAAAAAAAAATACTATTTTGGTTTTTCTCAAATTTAATATGATATGCCTGTTGTAGACTGTTTGGTATTTATCCTCATTTTCTCTTTACTTATTGTATTATTGATCTGGTGTCTGTCATTAATTTAATAAATTCTTGGCCATTATTACTTTAAATATTTCTTATGTTTCATTCTCTTTCATATTCTTATACTTCAAGAGTGCATATTCTTTGAGACACTGTCTTGACATTTTTTACCATTTTATGGGATTTTTCTCATTGTTCATTATCTCTACATTTTGGTTTGGAAAATTTTCACTGACATGATCCTATAATTTGGATCTTTAATATTCCCCATACATTCAAGGCTTTACTTCCAACCTGTGCCAATCTCAGGAGGCAGGGGAGGGAGCAGAGTATTATGAGGGCAGTTCTGGCCACTGGGGGCATCCTTAGAGGAAGTTGCGGTACTGGACTCTGTCCTCCTATTTGTTTGCTGGCCGCAGTGTGGTGAGCAGGTCTTTGCCATGTGCTCCTGTCCTCTTGTCTGTCTGCTAATGTGCTCCACTGCAGGAGTGGAAGGCTGACTAACATCCACACCTACCCCGTCACGGGTTTTTCTCTTCAGCCGCAACCTCTATACTGATGAACTTAGCAATTACTTTCCTTTATGTCACAATGTTCCTGAAGGATAGTATTTTACATGAACAATATAGTTTCTACGTTTGTACTCACATTACCCATCTTCTTGAACATTTTATACTTTTCCTGTTAAAGTTTTAAAAATATTATTCTCAGTCATGGTAAATCACCTGCCCATTGATGCACAAATATTTGTCTTATTGAGTTTAGTTCTGATTCTTGCTTTTCATGTTCATATTGGTTCTTTCCTGCCTTGTAATTCTTTTTCTGAGAGAATATTGCCAATCAGCCTGGGGTTCTTTGTCTCAACTCACATGGAAACCTGAGTGGACTGCCAGCATCCTGACACCCCCCGGTGATGCTAGGGAGTGCCAGATGCCAACAACTGATATGACCAGACTCTGGTCATTGATCTGGGGCATTTCACTGCCTGTGCCAGCTTGTGCTTAACATAATGGGTCAACTCTGCTGGGCCCTAGGCCTCTGCCATGGAAAGCCATCACCTTGTGATGTCAGTTTGTACTGGACACCACAGGTCAATTCTACTGGACCCAGAGTCTGTACTGCTGGTTTTCATTTGCTGCTGCTCTCTGCAGCTCTTCAGTGTTAATAGCTCTGTTTCTTTGCTCTATCCACACTACTCAGCATAAAAAATATTGGAGAGGCTGCGGAGAAAAAAACAACCCTTCTCCACTGTTGGTGAGAGTGTAGACTTGTACAAGCCCTGTGGAGATCAGTGTGGAGATTCCTCAAAAAACTAGGATTAGAGGTCCCATTTGACCCTGTTGCTTCCTTGATGAGTATATTCATGAAATAATTAAATGATTCATATCACAGTGACATATTTGCACCCATATTTATAGCAGTTCAGTTTGTGATTGCTAAATCTTGGAAACAACCAAAATGTCCATCAACTGGAGACTGGATATAGAATGGAGTATTACTCTGCCATAAAAAATGATAAGACTGAGTCATTCATACTCAAATGGATGTTCCTTCAGGACATTCTCATTAGTGAAATAAATAGGTCACAGATGTGTAAATATTGTGTCTTTTCTCTGGTATGAGAAAAATGAAGATATAAATGAGTTCTAGTATATATAGTAGACATTGTGAAATAGAAAATATTTATAAAGAAACAAGGTGTAGGGGTAAAGAGGGAAAAAGAATGTGATAGTAATAAAAAAAAGAAAAACTTATGTATATAGGGGGTGGGAGATTCTAGGTGGGTAGGGGAATGGAAAAAATGAAAATCAAATGTCATATACAGGTACAAACTCTCAATGTTAAATGTGATGATGACGTGTATTCATAATGTACCAATAAAGATTTGAATTTAAAAAATGGTAAGTAATGATTCTGGAGCCCAAACTGTCCAATAAATAAATCATGAGCAGGATTACGGGAACACTAAAGCCTGACCAGTATATTGGTGGGAGCACCCCAGACTAAAACCAAAGTGGCTGGGAGTTATGTATTTGTTTTCTTTTCTTTCTTTCTTTTTTTTTTTTCCTTGAGACAAGGTCTTGGTTTGTAGTTCAGGCTGGCCCTGAGCTCAGCCTCCAACTCACATCACAGCAATCCTCCTGCCTCTGCCTCCCGAGTGCTGAGATTATAGGCATGAGCCACCGTGCCCAGCACTATGGTGTGTGGTACTGGTTGCTGCTGGGCATGAGTCTCCACACCCAGTATTGTTATGTGGTTTCCAGGGATCGAACCCAGGCCCTTGTGCTTGCAAGATAGGCGCTGGAACCACTCAGCTAAATCCCCCGCCCCTGGGAGTTCTACTCTTGTGGCATCTTACAGGACTTTTCTCAGTAAGGGACAGACCTGGAACCAGGGAAGCTTCCAGAAGGCTTTCTATAAATGATGGATATGCAAATGAGCATCTCACATTCATCTTTTCCTGAAATTAGCCACTCCAACGTGCCCTCTCTGTTCTGGAAAATGCAATAGTGTCCCTAAAATGTGGGGGAGAAAGAGGGGGACCATGCTGCCTTCTTGGCTGCCCCCATGTTAGAGTGGAGAAGGGTGGTTTGATAGCCCAGGAAGGTATGAAAACTCTCTTGGTCTGCTGGGGTATAGAGGGAGCAAAGGGAAGTGTGGAAAAACAGATGACAACCATGGCTCACCCACACCCCAGTCTAGCCAGCCAGGGAAAACTGAGTCGGATGCTTCTCATTTGTCTGCGTGGAACATGACATATGAGGCAAGCAGAACTGAGGTTCTAGAGGTTCAGTTTGTAAACGTGTGTTAACATGACAAAGAGTTGGTGTAAGATCAATGCTGACAGCGCTGAGGAGTTCAAACATTCAAATCCCCCAGTGTCCTTGGACTTGCCTTCGCTATTATCCTTGGGATTTCCTTAGACCTCTTTCAATACAGTCTTCACCTTACCATCCCCCAGTGTGCTGTCACACAGGAGCTCTGTTGGTGTGGTTGTAAGGTTGGAAAGCAGATGAATACTCTATGATTAAGAAATCTCAGCCAGTGAGTGGGTCTACATAACTGGGCTGCAAAATTCACAGTTCTCAGCCTTTCTCTCCTCTTGGGGAAACAGTGTAGAGAAGACTAGGGTCAGGAAAGGGCCCTGCCCCAAGCTGAGTCAGCTCTGTCCAAGCATTTCTCACTGAAGAACTGATAAGTTTTATAGCAAAGGCTTTGGGTGTTTCAATGTTGGTTCTTTCCTCCTCCATGTGCTAGTAAAGAGCAGGAGGCTTTTGATAATAACCTTGGAAAAATGAGGAGCATGTAGATAAACTCACAGAAATGAGAGAATGATCCTGAATACTGTGATTCCCCAGAGGTTTCTTGCTATCACATTACTGTGCACTTGTTCCTTAGAAATTCATCAACTACCACCTAGGAATATGACTCGGTGAATTCTGCTCCAGGTAATGAGGTCTCGGCTCCCTCTGCACTCACCTGTGTCTTCGGGTGGCAGCTTAGATCTCTGATTTGTCCTGACAAAGCTAATGACTTGAAAATTCTCTTCTTTTTATGAGAACAGGGTGATGACATCCAGGCTCTTTGCTTACTACTTGTCAACCAGAAATCTACTTTTTAAAAAAAAACTGAAATCTGTGATGCACTCATATTGAGATAGTTTAATTTCATCTGAGTCTAATTGCAAATATTCTGTATTTTAAGGGCTGTTTACAGACCTAATCATAGGAAAAGCCATCCTTTCTGCCTTTTCTTTGAATATTGGATGTGTGTGTCATAAATAATTTTGCTTTAAATTTTTAGTTATGCTTTAGAGAATTCAATTCTCTAAAAAGTGGTACTATTTTTGTTTTATTTCCTTACTTTCCAACATTTTGTGCACATACTTCCAGTTTCTTACACAGATCATATTCCTTCAACCGAAAGAAAACTTTGTTTCTTATCTATTGGGTATGATAGCTAATTCTTGGAAACCGCCCAGATGTCCGTCAACTAGAGACTGGATAGAAAAGATGTGAGATTTTTTTTTAATAAAATGGAGTATTATTCAACCACAAACAATGATAAATTAGAGACATTTCTAGTTAAATGGATGCACCTTGAGGTCATATTCATAAGTGAAGTAAATAGGACAAACTTGTAAATACCATATTGTATCTCTAGCATGAGAAACTTAGAGTGAATGAGGTCCAAAATGTACAGTAAGTATTGTAAAATCGGAGGAAAAGAGTCAAGAGAAATGGTAACTGGGTGGGAGTGAGAGAAAGGAAAGAAAAAATTTGAAGGTAAGAAGGAAAAAAAAGCAGAGATAATACTTATGTATATGGGGAGGTGTGGGGCTGAAGAGAGGTCAGGTGCATGGAAAAATAAGAATCAAGATAAGCTGTATACAGGTGCAAATTCTCAATGATGAATGTGATCATAATGTATTCCTAAAAGGTGCTAATATATTGTACAATATTTTGGGTATGCTGTCATGTATTTATGTGGTTTTTGTTCATTGGAGAATTCCTTTTTTTCCACCTTTTTCATTGAAATATTTCTTGCTATGTAGGAAGTGGAATAAAAAATTCTAGATGTCAGTACGTTTGCTTTCATCTTTTAAGAAAGATTGCACTGTGATTTGGGCCATAATCCCTAAAGATGCTGTCAAAATGCTATATAAACCTAATGCTGAAATTCTCCATATAATCACACACTAATTCCCTCACCAGAATTTGGCTTCCTACCTCATTTATAAAGTCTTTCTTTCCCCAAAGGTGGGGATTGTGTTTTCTTTTTTTTTTCTTTAAGATTTCAAAATATAATATATTAACCCTTGAAGTTGGAAATTTGAGACTTTGGGGATTTGGGGATTTAAGGCCTTGACGTCCTGAAGTTTGAGGCTTTGGATTGTGTCCTCATTGATTCAGTGGACACCAGACCCTGTTGTTTTCTGACTTGTGTGACTTCTTCCTGTGAATACCACATCTATTTTGTTTACTTGCTCAAAAGTGTATTTCTTTTTCTATGATTACATTTGAATGTGATGTTCTAATTGTTTTGTTTTCTTTTTTGTTTGTTTCTTCTGCTCAATATCTTTGTGGTTGCCACGTGTTATTGATCTTGGACAATTTGTGGCCGTTTTCCCCAAATGTCATTGTTATTGATTTTTTTCTACTTTTCAGAGATTACAATTAAATAAACTTTCATAATTCTAACCAATACTATTCTGTTCAACTCCTTTTTTTTACTTTTTGTGTTTATACTTTTATTATACACCTTTATAGAGTACACTGTGTTACTTTAGTGTATGTAGACAATGTTCATGAGCAGAATGAGGGCTATAATTTCTTACACCTTTTCCATCATTAAACATTTTTAGTTATTGAAAATGCTAGATTCTTTGCTAGCTATCTTGAAATATAGCATAGATATTCAAAATACAAGATTTTAAAATACAGTGCGTTGACTTTTGAGACCCTATTGTGCTCTGGAGTCTGGAGTGACTCCCCCACTCTGTTATTGGTGCCTCCGATTATATTTATTTCTGTCTTCTCTCACTTTTCCTCCCTGTTCTCTAGAAACTACTACTCTATTCCATTTTTCCCCCTAAAAAGCTGACTTGAGAAGTTACATTTGATTTTGTATCTGGCAACACTAGTGAATCTGTTTATTAGTTTCAGCAGCTGTTTTCAGGGTCTTCAGTGTTTTTTCTGCATATGAGATTATGTTGTCAGAAAACTGGCTTTCTCTTTTTCCACTCCCATTTAGACACCATTTATTTCTTTTTCTCACGTAACTTCTCTATCTGTCCTGTAGTGTCATTGCCTCTAGTTTATTTATCTTGCACTGTAGCATTTATTCCTGACCCTTCTGCAGGGTCGCACTTCATCTTTTTCATTTCTCTCCTTCAGTTTCTGTGAGTTTCTCTGTGCATCTTACGGTTGTAGCTTTGTTGCCCTTCTTCTACAAGTAAAGATGTTTGCTAGGGGATTCGAGTGCTTTGTGTTCATTGAACTGAGTTGCCACTCTTTACTGCCTGGAGTGAAGCTTTCTGAGGAGATGACCAGAGGAGGCCCACTGAGGTTTCCAAAGGAGAGCCCAGGCAGGAACATCCACAAGCAGGCACAACACCACTCCCTAAGCCGCGGGCTGCCAGGGGCTTAAGCTGACTTGATTCATCTCTGGACAGAAATTGAAGTTCAAGTTTCTGCTCTAATAGTGGTATTTATATTTGATATTGTTATGTGATACTGATATAGTTATAATGAAAAATTGAAATTCTTATTTGTTCTCATTTATCTTTCACCTGTTCCTATTTTGCTTTTACTTCTGCTTCCTTTTTATTAATTTTATATTTTAATATTTCATTTCATCTCCTTTATTTATTATTTATAACTCTTTTTGTTATTTTAGTGTTTAGGGTTAAAATATATAACTTTACCACAGTCTGCCACTGTGTGCTGTATTTACAGTACCTAATAAAATATATTTCCTTTTGTCTCTTCAGTCTATATATTATTCTACCCTTCTAATTTACTTTTGAATATGTTATGCCCCTTCTGTAGTCTTATTACAATAGTACTGTTATAATCACTTAAGTGGTTGACTATGTCTTAAAAGATTGATATTTTTAATTGATTTTAATGGTACATTTTATATATACAATAAAATCACATATCACATTGAGGACTTGTACCTGTTTGTATATGAGACATCTTGATTCTCACTTATTTTTGAGAAAAAGAATACTGTGGTTTTTCCCATAACCTTTATTCCTTTCTTTCTTTTTTAAAAATTGATTTTATTGGCACATTTTATATATACATTATGACCACAATTGACATTGAAAATTTGTACCATTACATGACTTGACTTAATTCTCATTTTGTTCCATTCCTCTGACCAACCTACAACCCTCGTGCCTATATACATAAGCTTAGTTTCCTTTTTGTATGGCATCAGATTTTTTCTTTCCCTTCTTTACTTATCCCTAAACCCCTTTCCCTTTGAATATTTTCTTACTATTTCACAATATCTATCATGCATTTTAAAACTCATTTACACCTTCAGTTTCTCATACCAGAGAAAAGATAGGGTATTTACACCTCTGTGACCTATTTATTTCTCTTACAAATATTTTTCTCAATATTAGTACAACCTATGTCAATTAATAATTATTTAATGAAGGAATAATTATTGATTGGTTTGTTTTGTTCTTTGAAGGATATTTAAATGCATTTCTAGTTTCAACACACCGGAAGTAACCACCTGTCCTCATTCATTAAAACCAAAAATTATTCCAGACATTGTCAAATATTCCATTTGGAGCAAAATTACCCTAAATTGAGAGTCACTGTTGTAG
Source organism: Petromus typicus (assembly GCA_004026965.1). Taxonomy (NCBI): domain Eukaryota; kingdom Metazoa; phylum Chordata; class Mammalia; order Rodentia; family Petromuridae; genus Petromus; species Petromus typicus. The sequence continues at coordinate 4,216 of PVIR01007462.1, read as the reverse complement.
GTTCATGTTTCCATTTCATAGCAATTTCCATTTTCCTTTTAATTTTGTTTTAATTGTAGGCCTGTTAGTAAATACTTTAGATTTTTTTAAAAAATGAAATGAAATTTGTGTAATAGAAACTACTTTAAAATAGACAATTCAGTTGTGATCAGTCTATTCAAAATATTGTTCAAATAACACTTTTTCTAGTTCCAGCATTGTGAATACTATTACAAGTATTTACATACAGATTTTCATGGGAAATATATTTTGTTTCCTCATGGGAGAATAGTAAGTAAATCTCATGCTAACTCTAGAGTTGAGCATTTTAGAGAATGCCACGCTCTTTCCATAGTGTAGATACACTCTTATCCCCACAAGCAGCATTCAGATTTTCTTATTTCTGTTCATCTTCACTAATGCTTGGTGATGTCTTTATTTATTACCATCCCACTGGAAGTGAAGTGATGTCACTCTGTGGTTTTGCTCTTCAATTCCATAATGACAGCAAGCATTTTTCAGGGGTTTATTGGTCATTTTTAAGCCTTTGGAGAAATGTCTATTCAGATTCTTCACACTTTAAAAATTAGAATATTTGATTTCTCACACTTGCGTTTTACTGGATCTCTCCATGCTTTAGATAAAAGTCCTTCACCAAATCTATGATTTTCTTCTAACATAGAAGCAAAAATTCCAGACAGGATATGATAAATTACAGAAGAATGATATGTCATGGCCTAATGGGATTTATTCAGAATGTGCAATTAATGTAGTATGCTGCATCAAAAGGCAAAATAGAAAGGCACACACTCAACCCAGTACATTCTGACAGTTACAATTTTGGATCATCAGTTAGCTTTTAGATAAATTATGGGTAAAAATGTAGAATTATTTTTTCATTCACTTCTCTAACATTCTTTCTTATGTAAATCTGAGTTTTTAAGTAATTTTTTTCTCCCTGAAGATTTCTTTTAGCATTTATTTTACAAGTTGCCTCTGCTGGTGATAAATTCCAATTTTTCTATGTTTGAGGATGACTTTATTTGCATGTAAGTTCTGATGGGTGTAGAGTCTGCAGGGCCTGGAATTTGCTCATGGTAAGTGGTAGATCACCTGTGTTCAGTCTGGAAGGTTATGTCCTCAGACTGACTATGTACTGCTGTCCCTGACTCACCCTGGCTTCTGCTTTCTGAGGGACCCTGAACTCTCCCTGTGTTCCTGCTGTCACTGCCTAAGGGTCAGCTTCTCCACTTTCTTATCAACACTTTCCATGTCATCCTTTATGGAAATGTTACCAATCTTAGTAGCAGTTTTATATTACTGAGAATTTGATTTACATTTCTTTAATGATTAAAGATGCTACTCATGTTTCATATCCTTCTTTGCTCTTTGTATAGATGATTGGAGATCTATCTATTCAGCTTATTTTCTCACTTTAAAATTGGGCTTATCTTTTTTTTTTTACTATGGGCTAATTGTCTTGGTATTCATATTTGTGCCCTTTGAATTTTTACTGTATGTATCATAGTCTGCTTGCATGTGTCAGAGAAAGAGGGAGAAAGAGTTTGGACCGTAACTACTGCTGACATCGGTTAGAATAACTGACCAATAGAGATAATGATGACGTACTTATTTCTCTGTGAACAAACTTTATACATTGAGTCAGCTTATTCTTATGATTACCTCCACTATTTTACATACATCTGACCTTCTACAGGTCACTGCTTCAGCTCAGGTAAAGGTGGAGGCATCATGCACACCATGGACAATCTTCCTGCCTTAAGGTAAATTGTCTTTGGGAAAGTGCCACAGTCCATGCCCTTCCAGCTCCTAAGTGCATACGAGCTTCAGCAGGTGCTGCACACGGATGCGAGGGGCAGAACACTAAGCAGAGCAGCTAATTCATCGTATAAACACACAGCTATGGAACAATAGAAAATATGAAAATGTTTAGAAAAATATTAAACTTAGAAGTTTGGGAACTGGAAAATATGAAGAAGAACCGAATGATTGTCTTAATCCCATGGCTGCAATCCAACAACTTAGTATTTTTTATTTTGGTAAATTCTCTTGAAAATATGTTCGAAATTTCTGGAGTTATGAGCTGCAGCACTTTCTTTTCATTCCCCAAACTGTTCACCCTAAGTTCTCAAATATGATGCAAATCCTGCCTCCTGGATCATCTCCCAGAATATTCCCTTCATGCCAAAAGGACTATGAAGAAGTCCAAAGTGCGTGCTTTTTCCTCCATGTGGCAATGAGACCAGGATATTCACGACCACCACCTTGACTTCTCAAATCTCCAGCAGTTACTGAAACGTGGACCTAGCTTCTCTTCTCTTCTTTCGTGGGAAAGAAAGCTCCTAAGCCTTCATTTTTGTGTCACTATTAATTATTTGTCCGTCACCAAGGTACAAATTCTGAAACACCCAATATCCAGAATAGCAAGATAAGCAGGTCTGGAATAGTAAGAATTCTAGAACTATCCTTTTAAGAGAGAGAGAAAAGGAAGGAAGAAACAAACACATAAAAGTGAAAAGAAAGTACTTTTGAGGCCAGGTCCAGGTGTGTGTGTAACACCACCCTTGTGAGCATTCCCGGAAGTGTGTCTTCTGTGATAGAATTCTACCCTCCTCGCAGCCTGTCTGGACCCTCCATTCTCCACCAGCGACATCTCTAAATTGAGAACATGTATGAAAAGGACTACAGGGTATATGAAAGGTCATCCGAGATAACTGGCACCAATTAAGTAACTAAAAAATAGTACCTTATATTAGCATAGCAAATTGTTTTAATAGCCGGAAGGTTCACATAGCATTTAGTTTCTGTTCTGTTGTCATTTTTCCTGCAGACAAAGAGCCTCTCTCTGTGTTGTTTTTCTTTCAAGTATATATAATAACCTCAATTTTCCCTTTTCCTTCTTTATCCTAGCAGCCTCTGCCTTGGTTTAGAATTTCATCATCTCTCATTTGCGCAGTTTCGGAGCCTAGTAACCAGTCTCCTTGGCAACAGTCTCCACTCTACCCATAGCCTAAGGACTGATTTCCTTCTCTCACTTCCCAAACCCCCTTATTCTTCTATCTTCCTGATCAAATAAATTTTAATGCCACACACATAATACATGGTATAATATTGTTTGTGTGCCTGGCCAGACCTTTTTTGCATATGAATACATGTTTTTTTGAATTGAAATGATAGCTATTTATAATTCACATTCTGATTTTCACCTAACGGTAATTTTACAAGCACTTTGAAGACTGCTAAAAAGCCCTAACAATTACTTTTCTGGGAAACATAAGGATTTTTCAGGGAAAAGGAACATTAGTCATTTAATTATTGTACCAATTCAGGCTATTTTCAATTTTTCAGAGTAGTTAAAAGTGATATTACATTGAAAGTGTAAGCATATGTTGATGTGTTCCTTATTTTTGATGAATTTCACTATAAGAAAAACTATTATAAGGAAAATTCTAAGGTTAAAATATTTTATAACATTTGATTATGATACTAGTAGATTTCCAAATGTAATGGTTCAATCTCCATAGACTCTTTGTGTCTAACTGCATCATTTTTTTCAAAAGACATAATAATTCCTCATTATCATTTAACCTAATTATACATTTAAGAAATGTAACATTTAACGAATATGAATTGAAGGCAGTGATTCAGTTTAATGATTAGCAAAGTTCAAATTATCCATAGCTTTACAATGTGTATTATACACTGTCTGCAGGTGTCAGAGAGAAAGAGTTCGAGCCATAACTGTTGTGGAAGTTGGAAGGAATACTTGATTAATACAGACAACATTGACAGACCTATGACATATCCTGCAATGTTTCTTTTGTTTTCGTTATTTTGTTATTGTTCTTGATAGAGGCAAGGCTTTCTTTTCCCCTTTCTCATCATTTTTCATGTCATTTAATATCCTTAATTTCTTATGTTCTTCCCCTGTAAGAGCTTCCCTAACATCTCTTGGCCCTTTTATTTAAAAAAATATATAATGATGAATAATAAAAGATCGTGAGTTCTGGGTTAGATATGCTTCTTTGGTTGAAGCTATGCTTTCCCATAGCATGCAGAGAGCAACACAGAGAGACACGCTCTGTGTATCTTCCCAGGACAAATGAAAACAATAACCTGGACTAACCTAATCAGCCAGAGACACCCTGAAGAAACACACGCACAGGCCCAGGCACAGCAATGTGTGCCATCTCCAAGCTTTATTTTCTCTGTCTTG
>PVIR01007461.1:19068-60945 GCA_004026965.1 Petromus typicus | reverse complement strand
CCTCCAGCAACAGCCTGGAATTGCTCTGATTGCATATCTGCTATGCACATTCTCCACCCTGCAGCTAAGGGAGCCTGGTACATGAAAAGAAAATCATAGCACTCTACTGGTTATCTCAACTCAATCTTGTCCTGTCCTACCATAACAGAATTTCATGGCTCCCCATGGCCCAAGACCATGCAACCTGGCCCTTTCTGCCTCTCTGATGACATCTCTAGTTTTCTCTCCTGTCCTGCCCTCTTGGTTCTCTGTCATCTCGTCGTGCTTTGGTGTCTCGCAGCCAATCATCTTGTGCAGCTCCTTGCAGAGAGCTTGTCCTTCCACCCAGGCTTCCCACTCAGGCCTCTCTTTTCCTACCCATTTTTCCTCCCAAGCCTCTCTCTTACATTTTGGTTTTAATGCCTGCAGACCAGTTTTTCGTTTCTGAAACTATTTTGTATTTGTATAGATTGAACATTCTAATCTGGAATTCCACAGATTCTAAGAACCCAACTAGGTTAAGCATCAACAAGAAGTTACAGGTGGGAAAGTCCACAGCTTACCTCATGCAATGAGTTGTAGTCAAAATACAGGGCATATGAATAGTAAAAAAAAAAGAAAAAGAAAAAGCCAGGGATTTACCTCAGTGGTTCTGGCACTTGCCTTGCAAGTGCAAGCCCTGATTCAGTCCCCAGTAACCACAAACAACAATGCAGGGTGTGGTGGTGACTCATGTCCACCAGCAATCAGTACCTCATACCACAGTGTCAGATGTGGTGGCTCACACCTGTAATCTTAGCACTTGGGAGGCAACAGCAGGAGGACTGCTGAATTTGAGGCTGAGTTCAGGACAAACCTGAACTACAAAGTGCAGACCTTGTCTCGAAAAAAAATGTGCAATTTGTTTTCATGTTATGTGTATGGCATGTATATAAAACATAAATTAACTAAGTGCTTAGCCTTGGGTCCTATGCTAACCTACTCCATATATACGCAAATACTCTAAAATCTGAATCAATCCAAAAACAGAAAAATTTCTGGTATTGAGGATTTCAGCCATTACTTTCCTTCTTGGTTTCATAACACTAGACTTGGTTGCCATTTGCAGTGCCCCAAAATAACCATGGCCTAAATAAAATAGAAGTTCATTTTCCCTTGCTGTGAAGTTCCGAGCCAGGCGGTTCACCCAAAGCTCACTGCTCTTTCTCTTCTCTGTCCCACCAGCCTTAAGATAGGGATTCCATGTTCAGAGCTGCCTCAAGTTGCACAATTGCACAGATCAGGAGAGGGAAGGTGGAAATGGTGCACAGATTTTTGTATAACTGGTGGATCTATAGCCATTAAGAGGTTTTCTGAGAAAATGTACCAATAACGCACTCGGCCATCTTTTTTGGTGATATCTGTCTGCCTGAAAAGTGGGGAGGACACAAGAATGTAGCTCAGTGGTAGAATGCTTGACAAGCATGTGTGAGCAATACGCACACACACGCGCAGAGACACAAATACACACATACGCTTGTAATAATTTGGAATTTGGGCATACTGGCTGTGATTCATGGACCTTTTATCAATAATCTATTACTAAGGAAAAGCTATAAATTACTGCTGGGTAGGCACCTGGCAATTTCCATCGCAGTTCCTTCTTACATGATTTTCCTCGGCCAGAGTGTGCAGAGTTATGCAGAGCTCCATGCGAAGAAGCAGAAATGCGGTCTGTGTGGTGTACTGCAAGATCCCCAGTGCCCACTGCAGTGTCTGACAGGCACGCCAGAAATAGAGGTGAAAGAAACATTTGCTGAATAAGAATGGAGCACCGTTGCGCTTAGTTTCCAAGATGATGTTGACAAATGCAGACGAATCCTTTCTGCCTCACTCAGGTCCCGCCTTAGGGCAGCCTAACTTGATGGCATGTTTGCCCAGCTACCTTTCCACTTCACTCTCTGGGCAAACCTGTCCACCTGGAACCCAGGGAACAATATCATTCTTCTAATTTGCGAGGAGAGCCGGGCTCGCTTTCGAAAAATCATGACGGCCTAGAGCGTCACATTATTTCCAAAGTGAAGACCTGATTTGCAGGCCAGAACAATTCAAGCCCTCTTCACTGACACTGTGTATTCACGTGGCAGAAAATAAAAAGCATAGCTCCTCCCTGACTCGGATTGCTCTCCGGAATTTCGCTGAGATCCAGCACTCTATGGTGGCTGTCTGTGCCCTGAGCACCTTCAAGAAGGAGAGACGGGGGACAGCCTTTCTCAGAAAAGTCCTTTCTGTCTCATTCCAGACCTTACCCCCCGCCCCCCAGGTTCCCAGTGGGAAACGCTTGTAGGGAAGCAGACGCCAGATCTCTCGGTGTGCCTGTGCAGTGGCATAGCAGGGGTTTGGCTGTGTTAAAACTCCAAAACCTCCAGGCATCTGCTGCCTCTCGCATTCAGACATCCATTTCCAAAGACGCTTTAAAAGTGTGTGATTCAAGGCCCATCCTAAAACCATTTCCCATCTATTACTTTCCCACCGATTACCATTCGATTTTTTTAAATGATAAAACAGGGAAACCTTTAAACACTTGGTGGATCCTGAATTATTAAACATAAAAAGGCACTTTGGTGTATTTATTATCGTACCGAAGGAAATCTTGTCTGGTTTAAGCTCTTAGCTCCTTAAAACGTCCCCCTCTATTCTGAAGGGGAGTTAAAAATGCATTGCCATAAAACTCCATCCACTTCCAATTTTCTCATCATCAGTTTCTGACATTACGAGCTGTCACCCTTGCAGGCTGCATGCTTCCTCCAGGGACGAGGCTGGGCCTGTAGTGCTGAGCATCGGACTTCTCAGGTCCCTTGGAGCTGCCGCCAGCCCTGGTGTCGTTTAGCTATTCTCTTCACCGTCTAGATAGACATGGCTCCTCTGAGAATCGGCGTCTGGGGTTCTCCTGCAGGCACAGCTCAGGCTGGCGAACTGCCCATCCGCCAGGTGGTGGTGTCTTTGAAACAATGCTGAGTTTTGCATTTGACAGAGCTCCACCCCCTTTTCCTTTCATTCTTCCTCACAGAAGTGAAATTCATATAACATCAGATTAATCATTTGCACTGTACCATCAAATGACAGTGCATTCAGAACGCTGCACAAAAACTGCCTCTGTCTAGCTGCAAAACTTTTTTAGTACTTCCCTCCAAAAGAAGAAGAAGAAGAAAAAACTCCACGGCCATTAGGCACTTATTTTGTAGTTTCCCTCCTCTGACAAGTGCCATTATGCTTTCTGTCTTGGTAAATTTGCCATTCTGTGTATTTCACATAAACAGGATCATATTATGTGACATTTGTGTCTGGTTTCATTGACTTAGCCTCATATTTTAAAGGTTGGAGCACATGTCAGAACCCAATTTCTTTGTTTTTTGGAACCAATAATATTCCATTATATAGACAGACTACATGTACTTTATCCTTTTGTCCACTGATGGACATGTGACTTATTTATCACTTTTAGTGATTGTAAAGAGTGCTGCTGTAGAGTTTGGTGCATGAGCTCATGTTTGAGTATATATTTTCATTTCTCTTGGATAAAAACCTAGATGTGGAGTAGTTGGGTCATGCAGTCATTCTGTGCTTAACTTTTTGAGGAGCTGCCAGATGGTTTTCTGCAGCCTTGCCCTTGTAAGTTTTAGGCTTGCTCCTCAGGATTTCATTTGAACTTAGCACTGAGAAAACTAGAAATGGAGGACAAGATAAACAGTTAGAGTTTCCCAGAACAAGATTTCAAATCAGTGTCAAATCCAGTTTTTCCCTATTGCAACCACAATACCACAAAGGTCTTGATGGTCAGGTACATATCTTCTCTTATTCTTTCCCTTCATCACAGAGAGATTGGATACATGGGAGAAGAAGAAGGAAGAGGAGGAGGAGGAGAAGGAGAGGATGAAGAGGAGAAAGAAGAGGTGGAGGAAGAAAACAACAAGAAGAAGGAGGAGGAGAAGGAGAAGAAGAAGGAGAAAGAGAAGAAGAGGAGGAGGAGTTGGGAGAGGAAGAGGAAGAAGAAGGAGGAGAAGGAGTAGAAGAGGAGGAAGAAGAAGAAGGAGGAGGAGGAGGAATTAGCAAAGAGGATGAGAAAGAATAGTGCATGTGTTCAGGTATCTAAAGACAGGAGGAGGTGTGGCTATTCAGGGTGGCTTTATGATGATGCACTTTTGGGGGGCATCTTTCAAACTTTCCTTAAAATTACCAATATCACATATGAGTGTGGCACATTTCAAATCACCCAACATTCCCTCTGTTCACCGCTGCAACTATATTTATCTGTGCATGTTTATTTTTGGCTCAGAATTCCATCTCCCTTTCTCTGTAAATGCTATCCTCTTTGCCCAAAATATCATTCCATCAACTGTGTCAGGAAAATGACCACTCCTCCATACAAATGTGTCGGGCATCTCTTCTTCCCTCAAACCTTCCAAAATTCCTTTTCCACCAGGAGCGCTGCTCCATATAAACATATACCATTCCATTTTGCTTGAAGTCACACACATGCTTTTCTCCTATCTGTTCTCTAAAAGAAGACATCCTCGTTTCCTCTTAAAAACAGGAATAACATGTTCATGTCTAAGACAAATTGAAAGCATAAAGTGAGCTACAGATTAACTATTCTACCTGGGGCTTGGGAGATAGTTCAGGGCTCAGGAATCCATTGGACTTTTGGACACCCTTGCTGTTTATATTCCAAACAGTCTGAGGGAAAACGTGCTTCTTGATTTTGCACTGTGAAATGATGAATTGACAGATGGAGCTGGAGAAAAGAGAGATGGAAGATAGCAGGAAAAGTTGGAGGGAGATACTTTGGGAGACTTGTAACATCAAAGGGGAAAGTAACAATACGGTGGCCAGTCATGTGGTCGGGAACACAGAATTTATAGTATACAGCCACAGGGACCAGAGTGACTTATCAAAACTACTGTGATTATTACCGTTCTGACAAGGGACATATTGATTTCAACTTTTGAGTTATTAAACCACACATATCCCTTTATTGTCTTTGAACAAATAAAAGATAAAGGAGGAGGGAGAGGACATAGAGGAAAAAGAAGGATGTGAAATAAAACTAAACAAAACAACACAACAATGATAATGGAGCCTCTGGAAAGCTAAGGAATATAATATTCCCAAAGTTGAGATGCTGACAGCTTAGAAGAAAGTTCTTAGTTACTGCTGAAAATAGTGGAGGATGAAATGGGAAATCATATCTTGTGGAATAACACACGTTTAATAATGCATTCATAAGAGCTACAAACCAGCACTTTTCTATAGATTATGAGCATCTTTGATACCGATTAAATCTCTCAAACCCATGCCATCAACTTGGTTGCCATGCTCTACTTTGCAAATACAATACTAGATGCCAGATGCCTGCTCAGACCTATGAAGTAAAGCTTGTCTCCTGATCTGCACTTCATACAGTAGACAATGCATTTGTACCCCAATTCATTGATAGGATTGGTTCCAATTGACACTACAAGCAAAACTGTTTCCAGGACCCAGATCCTGAAAACCTATGAGATGGAAAGTAATATAAAAGGATAAAGTTCAGTCAGTGGCATCTTTTTCATTTCATCCCTCATAATGTTATTCTGAGAAATCCAGACCAGTAGCAGACCACAAGTCCTCACAAAACAAAGCCCACAGAAAACTCAGTTTAAGGCACAAAATGTCATCTGGGGAAGGAGGCATGGGAACTTCTTAATAACGTGCAGAATGTATAAAAGTTTTAAATTTTGTTGCTAGAATTATCAGAATGGGAAACAGCCAATTAAGAACCAATGAACTTCATTAATCCCAATAAAACTTTAACAGAGAAATCAGGGTATTCAGCTGCCTTGGAATGAATTGCTAAATGTAATAATATTACTGTTCCTAATGAAGTCGATAAAAGTGCAGATTCCAAGATATGCACAGGTAATGGACATGTCAGTTACAGTGATTGGATCATTATAGTACTGAGATGTTACACTGTACCCCAATGATTTGTACAACTAATATGCATTAGTTAAAAACAAAAATATATGTTAGAAAAAGTTGGTAACAGGCTTTATAGTTTACTAATGACCCTCTATTCATTAAGTGGAATGGATTCCAAAATCCACAGCTCCAAGGAGCTGGATTTCTCAAATCTTAGTGGTGCCATTGTTACTGTCAGTTATTGGTTACCATGTGCCGTGATGATAAATGATCTCTGCTTCACATCTTTCCACACGGATGCTTTTTGCTTAAACTGAAACAATTGCTTTAAAAAAGCAAATTTGTATCAATATGGTACATTTAAAAATCACTTGTTCTAAATAGAAGGTAACAATGAAATAAATACAGGAGTATCACAAATTATTTAAAGATCTGCTGCCACTGCAGATGCTGGAAGTGATGCCTTTATTATTTCTTGTTCTTTGAAACTGAGGTGTTAGTATTTATTTCTTTTCCAAATGGAGTTTAATTAAAAGAGAAACTGTCCATGTGTTCCTTAAATGGCAGTTATCAAATATTAGATGTTAAATATCGGTATCAAAAAAGGTCCTTCTCACAAACAAACAATAAAAATGCATGGGGATAGGAAGGGGATTGACAAGAAATAACCCCTCCCCCATCTGGCTGGTTTATTGTTATTTCTTAGCATCTCAGTGCATTGACAAAATCCGTAATGATGAGGTGGGGTTTACAGTTTAGGAAAGATTATTTTCAGTCAGGATGCCAGCAAAAAGAAAACATTTTTCAAGTGCTATTGGATTCTTACCTTTCCAGTTATCTCGCCAAGAAAATTTTCAGGTCTAATTCTTTCATTCTTGGGGCAGGCTTCCTTGCAATTTTAAGTTACCTAAACACACTATAATCTCTGCCTGATATACTGAAGTATGAAGCTGCCTGGCTACTGCTATTGCTCAAAAGGAAAGACCCGTACCTATGTGGACATGTGTATCACACGTAGGCTTTACTATCCTGGGCGAGTTGAGATCTACCTCAATCTCCCCATCTACAAAGCAGAATGCAACCTAGCAAATGTCTTCTTGCATCAAGAGGAGTGATGCTTGTAAGACGTTTGTAAGAGTACTTGGTACACGTAAGAACCATATGTCCATTTCCTGTTATATTGGCCACCTGCATGCATCAGTTTCCTATTGTTGTAGCTGCAACAAATCAGAAAAAGTGAAATGAGTCAAAACAATGCAAATTATCATCTTATAACTCTCAAGTCTGGACATCTAATGCAAGTCTCATTAAGCCCAAAATCAAGGTCTGAGTGAAGGTACATTTATTTCTGAAGCCTCCTTGGGGAATTGGCTCTGTTGTCTCTTTCAGACTAGAGGCCTGCATTTCTCATCTCATGGATATTTTCATTGTAAAGATTGCAATGGAAGAACCTGACACTTTTCTTTGCCTCCTTCCACTCAGAAGGACCTACGCCACCCCACTGGACCCACCTATCATCCAGATATGTCTCCCTGGTTCAGACTGATGAGCAACCCCAATGCTGTCTGCACATCCAATTTTTCTTTGCTGTGTAATATTCCCTGCTTACTGATTCTAGAGATGAGGGTGTGGAAGTGGGGAGGGCAGCCCAGGCAGGGCACTACTTTACACAGCCTGTCCTCATGATGTACGGAAAACTGATGAGCTCTTTAGGTCATTCTTGGTTTTTTTCTTAATGCTATTCTCAGAGACATTTGCAACACCCCCCAAAAAAGGGATGTCATCCTCATGTGACCTCTGTGATTTTTTTCTCTTGTTTTAGCCTAGTTTATATGTTCCACACTTACTTTTTTTATTCTTTTATAAAAGCTTTTATTTTGGAATAATCGTAGACTTACAGAAAGGTTGCAGAAAATGATGTAGAGAACTCCTCTGTCTCTCACTCAGCTTCCTCTGATGTTAATAATACCTCAATTAATCAAAATTCACTGATGAGACACAGGAAGTTAATGGTGACACCATAGCGCTCCCTAAACTGCCCATCACATTGACATTTCATTCATTTTCTCATTTACCTGTCTTTCCTAGGAACAGAGTTCTAGAAAGATTCCACCAGAAGTGTGATGGTTGATTGACTGTGTCAACTTGAGAGGTTTTGTGAGGAGATGCTGAGCTAAACCATATTCTAAGGTGAAGAGGATCCACCCTACAGTGGCTCATCCCCTGGATGGTATGAAGCAGAAATGAAAGACACTGCTCTTCCTGTTTCTTCAGAAAAGATACATTTCGTCTTGGATGTCATCTGTTACCTTGGGGAGAGTCTTCAGCTTCAGCATAGATCCTTCAGCTTCCTGTCACAGACTCTTTGGCCTTCCATCAGCTCCCTGATACTCGCAGGACACTGCAGTGGCCTCCAGGCCTTTGACCAAGTCTTTGGTCTCCAATGTGGAAAGAGACCCTTTGGACTCTTCCTCATCTGATCTGTGGGTGGCCACTGTAAGCCAATCTTGTCAATTCATATTTTTGGTATATCTTGTGTTATAGGAGTTTCTCTAGTACACACTGACAGAGGCAATGTTCATTATGTTGTTATTTATCTTTAGTCTTATAGTAGGTGTTCCAGCTCTTCAACATTCTTTTGATTTGAACAGTATTTCTCATATAAGTACTTTATCATCTTGCTAATGCTAGAATCCCCATTCTGTGGACCATCCTGAACTCTATATTCATTTGAATCTGCAGCCCCTGCTTCAGTAAGCACTACCAAAGGTAGTTGAGTTCCCAGTCCATCAAATTATTAAGTCAAACATTCTCAGAATAAAACTTTCCTTGCAATATTGTAGTTCCCCCAACTTCAGATTCATAAGCAAATTCTCCCTTTGCACCAAATACCAAGGGTCTGCCATGGGCCAAAATAATAAAATGACATTTAAACAGAGGAGATGCTGAGGCATTTGATATCATGACCAGCTACAGAACCAAAAAGCTGTGAACCTTCCTTCTCTCTCCTCCCATTTTCCTTTGCATCCATTCGATTAGAAAATGGCTCATGGAATTGTACAGAGAGGGCATCAACAGATTAAAAACTGTTTCTCTCTAATAAAATGTTAAACGATGTTGAAAATTAATCACGAGGGCCGTTTGTGCTGCCCTCCTCAGAGGGAGATGGCTCGGGAAATTTAATAAATTATTATCACAATGATGTTCCTATTATAGAATTTGCATTCCATTCCCAGGGCTTGCTTTCAGCCTTAAATTCGCCCGATGATGGTTAATAAAACCAAGAAGATCCTTTCACCTCAGTGCTTAGAGAGCCACGCTTAGAATGTCCACTAAAAAAAGGCATGCTGGGGGCTTAATGATTTCAGCATCAGCCCTGACTAGCTTATTTCTGATTCTTGTTTCTTTAAGACAACTAAAGACAGTATTTAATCGTGAGCCTTCTCTCCGGATCGAGACACCCACTGTAATGATATGCCTAGCTTAAAAGCAAATCTAATCTACTTGCTTATTAAATTTAAATGTGTTTAAGGCTGATACGGTTTGAAGATGATATGTAAAATAACAGCTTCCATGGTTATAAATGTCAACTCTAAAAATTATACGCAATATAACATACAAAATAAATGCTGTTTCATCCTTACATTCCACTGTGATCAATTCATTAAACAATGTATTACAAGCCATGAGGACGGATGTACAACAGGAGATGCCATTTGTCACAGTGTATTCTGAAGCACCCAGGAAATTCTGAACTGGCTCCCCCACCCTTCGGTCAGCAATGGATTACAGTTCTTATTAGAAAGAGAAAAAAAAGCTGCTTTCTGATGCACCGTGACCATAATTACTTCTCCAGTCAAATATTAAAGACTGAGGAAATCCATTATTATGATGAAGTTGCATATTGGGAAAAAAAAAAAACCAGAAGGCAGGAAGAGGAGGGTTTTTGAAGAAAAGGACATCAACTACAAAAAGTATGGATAATGACGAATAGTTAAGATGTGTAGCCCTCCATGTAATGAATCACGGTTTCATTATGCTTTCATCTTATCACTTAACATGCCAGAAGTTCCCAAACTTGGCTGATCACCAGGGCTGATGCTGGAGACGCCAAGAGTATAAAATAGACATGCCTGCTTGTCTCCTTTCCAAGGTTATCATGGAAAAGATGGGAGAGAAACTGAGAAACTCACATTCAAAGAAAAAGCAAGCTTTCTTCATGACCCTTTGAACAGTTACCATCCCCCAAAGAATGTCCCTGCCTCATTCAATAGTGCTTACACACAGCAGCACTCATTCTTACACTTAAAACATGTAAGTGACCCAATAAAAATGAGTAGCACTGTGTACCCTAGTTAACAATCATCTCCATAAAGTTATAGCCACATTTGTCCAGGATACCAATACTCTCATTCTATTGGATGATGGAGTACTGTTGACTCTTGGGTAGCCAAATTTCTAATTTCAGTTGTATTGACTTCTGGGTGACTTCTGTCACAGTTATATCAATCTATGTACATACTCGTCAATGACCTCTTCAGTTTTTCTTGTAACTGAGGTTGCTTCCTTGTTTTCTTTAATTAATCATATGGAGCTGAAAGTTTTGCTTAGGAAAATAAAATAAAAAATAAAACAATGTGTGGCTGAGAAGTGAAAATATCTGCTACGAAATATGCTGAAGACTTAGAAGTATCGATGCTTATAAAGTATAATGAGAAAATGAGTTCAGAGCCTAGCTGACTCTGGCTGGAAGGATTTTTATTTTAAATTTAATTGTGCTGAGCTCACCAGCTGATCAGTGATTTTCTGTCTCCTAGTGGCCTTCTAAGAAGTCTTACAATTTTTGTCATGACTCAATAGAGAATTCTACTTTGGGGTCACTAATTGATGTCTTGCCCAAAGTCTAGCATTTCAATGTCTGTTATATATTTAAGTTGGTTCTATACCAGACACATGGGTGATCAAGGTATAAATGGCCTAGGACAGATTCTTCAAGACAGCTGGAAAGAAGAAATGAATTTGTATTCAATTCAATTGAACTCACTGGGAGAGTTATGCAAGAGATGGCCTGTAGGGATCTGTAGGCATCTTGGGAAATGGTGACCTGGATACTGTCAGTAATTTACAACTCACAGCACTTTTCTCCCACTGGTAGTTCATAAATTAAGAGTTGCCAGGAAAACTGATAATGACACCTCACTCGGAGTGACTTATTTTCTTCATTTAGAATGTGTAGGTTGGTGGGCAGTATTTGGAATGCAAGCGATTCCTTGAATTGGGTAAACTGAGTCAATGTGGCTCAGGACAGCAGAGTCACCACAGTGACTAGTATCCTTCTAAGTGTCTATAATCTATAGCCAGATATCCATTACTCATTGTGCCAAAGTTGTGACCTGCTTCTGACCTGAGGTTCCTGAAACAACCCCACCATGGACTGTGTTGTATCACATTTTGTAAGCTGAAATTATGGCAGCCACATGGCAAAGCTGTTCCTCTCATCCCTCACTGCCTCAGTGTCTACCCTCTGCTTCCTTAGCTATTGTCATTAAGGTTTTTCCATCTCTGAGAGTCCCTCTTATCAGCTAATTCAGTCTCATTCCTTGGCTCCTGTGCACAATTGCCCTACATCATTTCTTCTGGTCATACTTTCTGCCATTCTGAGGTAAATCTTCAGCAGAGACTCTGAGGAAGAGTGGAGAGAAAAGCTGTGGCACAACAGATGGAACATGCAGTGGGACAAACTGATCTCAGGACAGCAGTGCCCAAACTGGTATGATGAACCAATGTGCACTGGATAGGGTACAGCACCATCAGCTCTTATTGGCTTAGACTCTAACACAGTATATAGGCAATGGCGGAATAGAGATGTGCACCCAGACACACACAGACAGCAGGGCATTTCCCTCCTGCATCATTGTGGTTAAGACTTGTTGGAGACCTCTGTAACATGCAGCTAAAAGCTTCCTTCAAATGGCATTTGGAAGCTAATTGCAATGTAAATTTTAACTCTAGGGTTTTTTTTTTTTAATTTCTATTCAGACAGTAACAGAGTGTTTTAATGCAAAACAAGTCAAAGGTAATATAGTAAGGTGGACCATGGCTTCTTCATCTTACAATCATGTTAACTTCCTCAGCCTTACATCCCCGGTAGGCATCCTTGGCCTATGCAGAGCACCGGGACTTAAGGAGCACCCAAACTTCTAGTCTACCTTCCAGTCCGATTCTATATCTTTTGCTAAACTGGCCGATTCCCTCAAATCCTTTAACACACTTTCCAAAATTCTCAACATGTTATGCAGAAATATGAACAATGCAGACAATGTTAAAAGAAAGACAAAATATGTATGAGTTTACTATGCAGAGAAACCTACGCTGCTATGATGAGTACAGATACATTCTCAACATTCCCTCGCTCCCCTGTGAGCTCATTCTTAAACTGCCATCCTTCTGTTCATGCTGTTGTAAAACAGATTCTGTTCACTTGACAATAAGTTGTGAGCATTTGCCAGGATGATCACCATAAATTAGCCAATTCTCTGTGTCACAAATTTAACTCATTTCCAATTTTTCACTATTAAGAAAAATGCTGATAAATATTGTTCTTCAGCGAGCCATATTTGTTTCTTTAACATTAAACACACTTTTCCATGGTACTAAATTATGCATATGTCCCCTTTTTTAGGTTCCATACAATTTTTAAATGATTTGTAATCTCTCTGAAGGGTTAAAGAATAGATATGCTTTAAAGAAAAAATATTTCAAGTATTTAATTCCTACCACGTGTCACCATTCCGGAGTTTCTCTTCCTCCATACAATTTCAATGATTCAAAATGACTATGAAGTTATTTTAAAGACACATTATACAGACTATTTTTTATAACACTGAGTAAATTCTAATATAGAGGGATGCTTGATGGGGAAAGAGATTTCAGTCAGTTCTGTTAGTTGTAATAATGATGTCATAGCTAGAGAGAGGATAATATTTCTTTTTTAGATACATCTTTATGTATTCAGAGGTAAGTTTCATAATAACCCAAGAATTTCCTCTACAATGGCCATGTATATCAGTGCAATTATTAAATTCCAATGCCACATATAAGGTTCTCATTATATTACTCTTTCCTCTTTTCTGTATGAATGATATTTCCATATTGAACATTTTTTTAAATGGCCAGAACATTCTTCTCTATGGAGGTGGCAGCATATGCAAGGACAGGGGTGGCTCAAAGGAAAGAGATCTGAGTCTATGTAAAGTTTCTTGGCCTGACACCTCTATTTTGATACAGACCATAGTGCTACCAAGAAATGGACTTGCTACCAGCCAACACCACGGCCAGTCTAAAGCAATGATGGAGAATCTTTAAGAGATTGAGTGCCCAAACAGCAACCCCAAACGTGTTTATTTATGGCCAAGTGCCAACATGGTGATTTAATCTGAATCCTAAAGTTTTAGTATAGAACAACAACAAAAAACCCAACTCATACATTAACATCCTTTATCTTAAAAGAAGAACAAGTAACATGTGTGCCATATATTTATTTGCCAACACTGGTCTAAGGGATATTCTGCTACACAAGAGCATTTTTTCTTTCCCAGGAGCATCAAGAAGCCCTGAATCTGGTTATATTGTTCCCCTTGACCTCTGACTTGCACTGAGGATCCACAGGAGAAAATCAAAGGCTGAGAGATTTGAGAAGAGGGGAAAAAAAAGGACAGGAGGTGAGAGAATCAAGACTGAGTCTTCGCACCTTTGCTCAAGATGTTTGGATTATTACCTTAGGATGAAGCGCCATGGAAATCAGATTGCTACTGCTTTCCCAACACTGAGAGATGGACTCACACTCAGACAGCCCAATCCCTGAGGAGAGAGTTCACAGTCTAGGGAGCACTTCCACATCTCCATATTTGCATACATCATTTAACACTTCTGGTGGGAGTGGGAGAAAAACAAGTGTACCCGAAAGTAACTCTATAACTAGCCTGTCTCTGAGGGCTAAATTGATTGATGATTTGGACACACAACCATCAGCCCCGATGTTTCTTATGGCAGAAAAAAAGTGGTGGGATTTCTTACAGAGCGGTGTATCTCATTTGGTCAAGAATGCTTGTGATCCCACAGATGATCCACAATATCGGGGGGATTACTAGGACACAATGGCATCTGAGGCACTAGACCCAGATAGTTTTGATCTAGTCTTTTCACTGGCAGGCAAAATCAGGGGATCCAATGGACCTCTGTGAAATCTTTCTCTGTCATTTGCATGAAGGAAATTACCAGTCAAAAGCATCATGACTGAGATGATGCGATGAAAAACAAAATTTGGACATACTCAAGGGTACCAATAAAATCAGTAGGAAAAAATTATACACAGACTTCTCTTAGAATTCATTCTGTGGTCACTAATATTTGAAATCTATAAAGAGATCTGACAAAAATATATCAAGCACTTATTCAGTGGTCGATGCCTTCCTAAGTACCTGCCAGTGCTGGCCCATAATGTCCCATGTATTTGTGAGCTGAGTAACATAAAGTGTAGGGATACAACTATACACTGTACAATTTCAAATGTATTAACCTAAGCTTCATTTTCCTTATCTTCAGTGTGGGGCATTAATATTTACACCAAATCTTCCTTTTAATGTTTTAAAGAGATAACATACATAAAATATCAAACAAAGCTTGACATCCCATAAACCCTACTATGCTTATTAAGTATTAATTTTTAGTAAGCATTAATACTGCTTGTTTTTAATATCATGGACACACACTTGGAGGTTAAAGAACTTCTCTAAGGCTTAAAAGGTTAAATAGAGCTGGAGCTGAGGTGATTCTGTCTTCAAGAGATCAAGGTCTACCTAAAGCGCCAAACCACTGAAATCCTCTAAAAAACAACAACAACAAAAATTCACAGGAGATATTTTTGGTTCAGGGGTTCATATCTCCTTAGATACACATATGCAATCAAGAGCTGTGCATCTTGCTCCCCTAGAAGTCAGAGTTACTCTGTGTTTGTTAATAAGACAGGATTAAAGAACCAACACAAACAGACACTTAAGGTGCTACACTGACATTGTTAATTTTGTAACCCAAAGTTGCAGATAAACACTGCAGGAGAGGTAAAACACACACAGTACAGACACCCAACATTAGGTGGTCACCTTGTCAATGTCTTGTGATCACTGTAAGCTGCATTCCACCTCAGCCTCCTAAGTCTATCCTCTGCCTCCGCTCTTCTCTTCAACCTAAGTGCCTAAGAATTCTTGTAGACTATAATTCAGCAATGTCCTTTGCTCTTAGGCCACCACCATGGCTTTCTACTGTCATAAATAGATTAAAACCCAGTTCCCAGTCATCAGCAGAGATGCATCCTTTTCTCTGTGTTCCTGGAGTGCATCTCAACACTTGCTTCTTCTAATTGCTGGTGACTCTGGGCAGAACTTCAACTGCTGGGCTCTTGCTACTGCACACGTAGTCTCATTTCCTGTTCCTTCTCCTTCTATAGAGCTCCCTGCCATTGGCAACTCAGCTAGTCATTTTGGCTCATTTTCCTAATGATGTCATCATTGTGATTCTAACATGTCATCCTTTTTACAGCCTTTTCACTCACTATCTCTTTTAAATTTGACTCCTTAGCTTACAATAGCAGAGAACTGATCTAGCTGAAGAAGACAGATGACAATACACTATAATATTTGTACAAGACTTCGTTTCCACTGCATGGCACTCAGCAGCATCATTTATTGTAATTTTAATCACACTTCATGTAGACACTTATGAAAGAACACTTCCAGAACTGATTTAGAATGTGACAACACTGATAGGATACATATGTTCAAAGTGAAGGTATTTTGAGAGGGATTAATGGGAATGAGTCTTTAACTATAATTAAGTTTTTTTTTTTAAAAAAAGTTCCCTATAAATTTCATCAGTTGAGCTCTCACAGTAAGCCTGAGCCCTAGCTTGAATTCTGTATGAGTTAGATGTTCATTATCTTCATTCGGAAACTACCATTTGTCCTTAAATTGAGGGGCCCACTCCATCATTAATATAAGTTTCCTGGGTACACTCAGCAGGGGAATAGCAGGGTCAAATGGAACCTCTAATCTTAGATTTTTGAGGACTCTCTATACTGATCTCCACAGTGGTTGTACCACTTTACATTCTCACCAACAGTGAAGAAGGTTCCTTTCTCCTCACAGCCCCACCAGCATTTGTTGCTGGTTAATTTCTTGAGAGCAGCCATTCTTTGTGGAGAAGGAATGTCAATGTTGTTCTTTTTTTTTTTTTAGGTTTTTTGAGACAGAGTCTCACTTTGTGGTTCAGGCTGGCCCTGAGCTCAGCCTCCAACTCACATCACAGCAATCCTCCTGCCTCTGCCTCCCGAGTGCTGGGATTACAGGCGTGAGCCACCACACCTGGCACTGTGGTATGTGGTACTGGTTGCTGCTGGGTGTGGGTCTCCACACCCAGTATTGTTATGTGGTTACCGGGGAATCGAACCTGGGCCCTTGCGCTTGCAAGACAGGCGCCGGAACCGCTGAGCTAACTCCCCAGCCCAATGTTGTTCTTATCTGCATTTCTCAAATGACCAATGATGCTGCACACTTTTTTCATGTTTCTTTGCTGCTTTTAGTTCTCATATGAAAAATGTTCATTTTAGATGCACACTTTTGAATTGAGTTTTAAATTGTTCAGGGTCTGTTTCTTAAAGTTCTTTATATATCCTGGATAGTAGTCCTTTGTCTGAGGAACAGATGGCAATTTTCTCTCATATTGTAGGTTGTCTTTTTGCTCTGTTGTTGGTTTCTCTTGTTGAGCAAAAGCCTTTTAATGAGACGAGAAGCATCATACTATAGTAACATATGTGCACCCATGTTTATAGCAGCACAGTTTGTGAAAGCTAAATCTTGGAAACAGC
Organism: Petromus typicus; assembly: GCA_004026965.1. NCBI lineage: Eukaryota > Metazoa > Chordata > Mammalia > Rodentia > Petromuridae > Petromus > Petromus typicus. Next base: position 44,105 of record PVIR01007461.1, on the reverse strand, counting down.
CCAAATGCTCATCAACTTGAGACTAGATTAAGAAGATGTGCTTTTTAAAAAAAAATAAAACAGAGTAGTACTCAGCCATAAATAATGATAAATTAGAGACATTTATAGCTAAATGGATGCACCTTGAGGCCATACTCATAAGTGAAATAAATAGAACACAGATGTGTAAACACCATATCATTTCTCTAGTGTGAGTAACTAAAGGTGAAAATGGAGTCTAAAATGTATGATAGGTTTTGTGAAATAAGCAAATATTCAGAGGGAAAAAAGAATGAAGCAAAGAAGGGAAAGAAAAAAATGATATTCAAAAGGAAAAAAATGGGAACAGGGCTTATGTATATAGGACAGTTCAGGGGCTGAAAGGAGGTCAAAAGAATGGGGAAAAATAAGAATAAGATACATCATGTACAGGTATAAATTCTCAATGATGAATGTGATCATAATATATACATAAAAAGTATCAACGAACTCAATAAAGGATAAAACATAAGCCTCCAGGAGCTAGGAAATCACACACACACACACACACACACACACACACACACACACACACACACACACCACTTTATTTAGGAGCAGGGATAAAGTAGCAAAATACAACATATCTGATGTAATTAAAGTCTGAAATGACTATAGAGGTTTTTTAAACAGAAATCAATGATTAAGTTTTTAGTTCTGAACATGTCCATGATGTCAGTGGCCTCAAGTAAAATTCAGGCAAATAAATGACCCCTGTGTATCCTCCACAATTTGAGATCATATCTCCCCCTCGTTATAGCACACTTGTACTTATGTGAGACGGGGTCCCCTTTGTTCTCCCTAAACCATGTCTCTTTCCCCTCAAGACAAACATCTAAAACTGGCTTGTCCATGTGCCTATGTCATGTGACAAGGGGCCACCCTTAGGATGGGACAGTTCAGTTCTTTCTCATGTGGAACTTTGAATTCCCTACTTATACTGTACTGTAGTTAGTCAAAAATGATACTATATCTAAGGCATCATTCTAAATAAGTCATCTCAGAAGGTTTAGGCTCTAGAGGGATGATACATAAAACAAGAAATTAAAGACAATTAGATGACTTTTGTTCAGGGCATGTGCTTGTCATAGCCAGGGAAGACCCCTGAAAGACACAGCATATCTTCCTGTGAAAGAAGTTGGCAGAAAGGATGGAGGAAGGCGGAGGCTTTTCAGAAAGGTAAAGTGAGGAGGAGACAATGAGCTGGTTGGACACGATCCACCAACAGAAAGAAGTGTTGCTGTTTGCGATGTTTGTGCCAGGACTGGCCTGGGATGCATCCTGTTCTGTCTCCTGCTTTCACCACCTTCTGGCATCCTTTGGGATCTATGGAATATTTTGAAACTAAGTTTTTATGTTTTTGTTGATGTGACTCCAAAATGGGTTTCTATTCTTTGCACAATGAATAATTAGGACTACCCCTTATATCTCAATTTCTAGGGGAAGCATAGAATTTCTGGAAAAGAAAGAACATGCAGAACAAGGAAAGGTAGACACTCAGCTTTTGCTAAGCCCTCTGGAAAGGAGTGAAAAAAGACATCATCAGGTTTCAATACGAGAATATTTCTTGAGGGATGAGGCTGAAGGGGGAAAGAAGGTGCCTTTTGGTTTTTTGTTTTCCTTTGATTTGTTTTTTTATGTCTCTGGAATTTCAAGTCAGGTCTGCACAGATGCGAATAATTGTTTCCAAAGCCCAGATTAAATGGCAGCTCTAAACAGCTTCACATAGCTGTTGATCTGAGGAAAGCTCCAAGGTCTCTGACCCTTAGAGCTAATTATCTAGGTCAAAAATACCCAAGAGATTTCCTCTTATAAAACAACTCCAAACCACTGGCAACAAGGAAAGGCTTGTCACAGGCCTCTGAAGTGTCGTGCAGCCTATCGGTGAAGAGTCTGGCTATCCAGAAGGTGAGCAATAGGATATGACAGTGTGTTCCTCACCACTATCACTGTTCCACAGGAATGAACTCCTTCCCTTTTGTATTCTCACGGCTGAGACGTTTCTTCCCCTCCCAGTGATGTAAGAATCATTTCACGTATAGTGAGTCAGAAAGCTTTCCTGGAGGAAGGAGGGTCTTTTTTAATTCTTTCATAACCAAACCGTAAATAAATAAAGCACTGAAAATCTTCAGGAGACCATCAGTGACTAACAGAATAACAAAACTCCAGAGGATAAGGGAAAGTAGATATAAAAGGAGTTTGAATAGGGCAGAGGACAAAATGGAATTTCTTTCACTGAAATTTGTACTTCACTCAGTTGATCTGGGTACTCTCTGAGCTCTTCTGAGTGCTCCAATAGGGAAGTGACAGTTCTACCATCTAGGCTCGGAGGAAACTGAGGCTCAAAGAGATTCAAAGACCAATTAGGTAGCAAATGGCTGGAGAGGACAGAAATCAGCTCCACTTTGCACTTCTTTACAGCAGGGGGTCAGTCACACATGGTGTCTGGGCCAAGTCTGTCTCATGGGTTGTTGGTAAAAATAAAGATTTATTGTAGGACAGCCACATTAATCTGTTTATGCACTGTTGTGCATGTGCCCCCTCTACAACAGAAAAGCTGAGGAGTTGTGACACAGGCCGTATGGCCCACAAGCCTAAAATATTTATCATCTGCCCTTTTACAGAAAAAGTTTGCCAGCCAACACTAAACAGCATGATGATGAGCTTTAAGCATAAAATCCTAAACCTGACACATACTTCTTTTTAACCTTGATGCTTAAAATAAACTTTCCCCGGGGTAATATTTTGCCTAAATATTTTCACCTTGAAGCAAATGTTCTGACTTTTTTTTATCATTATAACTCACAGTAGAAATGGAGCGGGGGAGTGCAGGGGAAGATAATTTTCCCCAAGTAAATCTCTTGCAATGCTTTCTAACACCATAGGGAACAATCTCACCTTCTACAGGAATGGGAAGAAAACAGTGTCACTGTACTTAGTGTCATCTCGTCTATCAGTCTGTAAAGTACTACCCAATAAAATCAGAGCACCCCGCTAGATAAATCAATACCAGTGCATAAACATAGTATTGGCTTCCCGAAAGCATGCCTTTAAAATGGAGAGCTTTGTCCTGCCCTGCGGCCATGAGAAGAGGGTCCTGTCATCAGGTTTAGACTCCCCATTCCTTCATGGTTATATGGTGATAGTCTCCTCATTGGGCTGGTTTTCTGTCTGAAAAAGCGAGTGTAATAATAGTACCCATCTTAGAGAACTATATACAGAATGAAAGACTTAATATATCTCAAGTACAATAAAGATGATCTGGTGCATGATATACTATATGAAGAACTGCTATTATTTTATGTATTATTTTTATATTATAATTATAGTATTGCAAATGAGAAAAAAAAAAGCATAGAAGAGCTTTCACTATGAATTCTGGGTATGTTGTGGATAGAACAGAATTTTCTTCCTGAAGAAACATGCTCTGTGCAATATACATGGGCAGCTGAATTTTTTTTTTCTTCAGGATTTAGTATATGGACAAGGCCCAAAGCACCTCCCATGAATTTTACTGTTTTTGGCATTGCTCAGCTGCATGGTCAGCTTGGTACTTAAGAAAAACAAAAGCAAATCATGTGTATCATTAAATTTAAAATGTCTGACAAAATGAGAACGCCAGCACCTAACAGGCAGGTCCACGGCAGACATAATTAATTGATCTGCAGCTTGGCAGATTCTCCCACAGATTTTGGTGAATCATAAATCAGGTGAAGAGGGAACCAGACAAATTGTGGAGCCTGAACAAATCACAGAGAGAAAGGGAAGGCAGAGGAAATTATTCTCTAAGGAGAAGATTCTTAGAACTATGTTTTCTTAGGTATAGGTATAGGTAGAATGTGGTTACCCTATAATGCAGAATCACTTTCTATTTTCAATGGAAATGGACTCCAAAAACAAGAACAATTTAAGTGTTTTCTGGGGGGAAAAACACCCTTCTGGTAAAACATCCTTCCATACAGTTAACAAACTACAGTTTTTTTCTCCTACTTTCCTTCAATACATCAAAATATTAACAACTCAGGATACATCAAATAAACTGAGAGCTGACCAAAAAAAACCCCCTTGAACCTTGCACATTAATTATGTATCAGATTAAAGAAACAGCCATAAAAATAAAAGCAGAACTATCTTCCATGTGGCAGCTTTATTAGTTAAGTTTATCACCCACCATATGTGCTGCCACAGAAAATTATAATGGGCCGGCATTGTTAACTATAAACAAAGAGGGACTGGATTATTATTTATGGTCTTGTTAGCCAAATCAATAAAGTCAACCAAACTGGATCAGTCTAAGAAGTAAAGATGTATGTGGTTCAAGACATAACTTAGAAAACAACAGGAGGAACCCGAAGCTGTGGTCAAAGTCTATTTGGGCAATGGGCATGCACATGACTTATTAATGACAGAGATGCTTCCTGGGCTGAGGCATGGAATTAACACTACAGATAATGGCTTTCAACATCTAAAGTTATAACATAATGTAGTAAGAAGAATCTGATTCTATGTCCAGAGAAAACTTTCACTTCACATTTCCCTGAATAGACAACTGGAGAAACTATGGTTACGCAAATATATTTCCCTGAATAGCACACAACAAATTCCTTCACAGGGAGACATACTAGCTTCCAAAATATGGATCATCCATCAACCAACCACTTAAGCACATTAGATAACCAAAAAAAAAAAATCCATACACTTTTAGGGCTTACCTGTATCTAGTTGCCCTCTCTTTTTAGACATATGGGTTAACTGCACATATGTCCTTACTTGGAGTGATCAAGTCACCCAATCACTGTCAAAAGACCCTGTTCTATTGATCTTTTTTGGTAGTTTCACATAAGATTATGGGCTCCAGATACTGAAGATAAAGGCAGAGAGAGTACACTGATGGTATTGAACCTAAAGGTCAATGCAAGAGGAAAGTTGTTGGAATTGCCACTCAGAACCACAGTGGGCTTCCACAAAAACAATCACACTTCTCTTCTGCTGCCACTGAGATTCTGGTGGTTGGTTTTCACAACAGCATAACCTGATCTAGCATCTGCTGAGATTTTTGCTGAAGGGCACACCTTTAGACTTGCTTCTCAGAGGTTTTGCGTGATTGTGTCAGAAGGGAAGAGCCAAAGCATCTATATGCAGCCGAGGATTCCCAGCTGCTGCTTTGAATATCCCAGAAAAAAGAAACTGTACTGGAATAGGATTGACATCTATGGCCCACAGGTCACCTCTGTAAATAAAGTTTTATTGGAACATAGCCATGCTCATTCATTTATGCATCGTCCCTGGCTGCTTTTACACTTTCATGGGGGAGTGGAGTAGGTGGAGCAGAAACTGTAAAACCTGCACAATCTAAAATATTTACAATTTGGCTCTTCAGAGATAGAGTTTGCTGACCCTTGTGCTAGAATTCTGTGGGAGTGCCCTGATTCCAGGGAAGATCTAGTTAATAATGCAATTTGCTTGGATGGTGGCATGGAGCAAGCAACTTGTCCTACAAAGAATAGCCCCTGTGAAAACACTACTGAAAATAAGACACAAGGTCAACAAGCTTGAAAAATATCTTTGACCTACTTTTAGTTCCTTTTCTCCTCACGTCTTGAAGCCCCAAGGGCTTTTTTTCCCCCTTCCCTTTCATGTAACTGATACTTTGGTGTGTCCAGAGGAAATTAAGGCAGATTACTTATCAGGCTAGAAGATAGTCAAAGCCCCAATTCCTCTTTCATTGGAAGCAGTGGCATTCTCTTTCTATGTTCTCTGTGAGGAGAAATCTGCTCCAGGACTGTAGTGGATGGCAGTTACCAAAATAGCAAATGCTCAGTTTCATGGAAGTGTACATGAGGTCTGTCCAAATCAGCTTTCGATGGTGGGCCCATTTGAGGTTGTTTGTGCGCATTCAACGAGACTTCAGGGGAAAGTGAATACTTATTTTTCCACTAAAAATCAGTAAACTACAGAAGTGATGTTTAGAATTTTTTTTTTTTTTTTTTTTGAGACAGGGTCTCACTTTGTGGTTCAGGCTGGCCCGAGCTCAGCCTCAAACTCACATCATAGCAATCCTCTTGCCTCTGCCTTCCAAGTGCTGGGATTACAGGCATGAGCCACTACGCCTGGCAGTGTGGTATGTAGTATCGGTTGCTGCCGGGGTGAGTCTTTACGTCCAGTATGGTATGTGGTTACCGGAGATCGAACCCGGGTTCTTGTGCTTGCAAGACAGGTGCCGGAACCACTGAGCTAACTCCCCGGCCCTGATGTTTAGAAATTGTAATCTGAGATTAGAAGGATTTTAATAGAGAATTAAAAAAATTTTTTTCTCCACCCATTATGTCAGCTTCTCTGTCTCCTCCTATATCTTCTTCTCCTTTTTTTTCATACTTCTCATTTGAATTCTTTGTATATAATTATCTTTGTATATGCACTGCCTGCTTCATCCTATGAAGAGACCAACCGTACTACCTTTACTGTATTGAAGATTGTATTTTCAATAACAGGAATGAAAGTTGAAACACATTTTTGTAAGGCCCAAGTCATAAATAGTTCAAGCTCTACCGGCCATACAGTTACTATCACAACTGCTCAGCTATGCTCTCCTAGCAGAAAGGTGGCCATGGAAATAATACTTCATGCTAATAATGAGTAGGACCATGACCATGGGCCCAAAGAACTGTACTTAGGCTGGCAGGTGGAAGACTGGGCATGTCCTGAGAGTCAATTTTCTGACCCCTCTTCTAGAACTCTTCCCGACACGTAGTCAGTGCACAGGGAATGTGCATTGTATGAGCAAATGAAGATCTCAGCTGTGTATGGTGAAAATGCATTCACTAAGTTCATGCAGTGTGATGGTACTTCTTTCAACTGCCACATATATAAAATCAAATATAACATAAAAATTATAACAGTCAAAGAGATGTAGAATGGAGTTAAGCACTTTATGCGTATTACTTCATTTAATCCTATCAATGGTTTTAAGAACTGTCATTATTATTTTTAATCTTATTTTATAGCGGAGTTAACGAAAGCTTAACACAGTTAAGTCCCAAATCACACACATGCACACAGCAGGTAGCACCAGGATTTCTACCGGAGGAATCTGATTAAGACTCTGCATTCCGAACCTCAGCAGTACTCTGCTAGTGAGGACTTTTAGGGATTGAGGTTCATCTGAGTTTTGTGTCAAAATGAATGACACTAACATGGATGGTTGCTAAGCATCCGCCTCCCACATACTTAGCTTTCGGCATTTGAAAACCTGTGCCCTCTGTCTGTTTCTCTGGCCTGTGTATGGTCAATGGGGCACATGTACACATCACAAGTCTTTTCAATCCCTCTAAAGAATGACCTTTTCCTAGAAAGGACAGATTACAGGAACCCAACTAAGAAACATGTGCTTTACCCTGAGAGGGAGCAAGCCATTTATCAGACGATAAAAGAAATAATGGCAATCACTGTGGGGCTGGGAGAGGGAAGCTCAGGAAGAGGACAGTGACAGTGAAGCATATAACAGTGAAGCATATAACATAACAGATGCTTGAAAGCATCTTGCTTTCAAGATCTGCAATGGAGAGACACAGGTGGAAGGAGGGATAGCACATTGCTATGCATTATTTTTCCAAAGCAGGGTCCTCCAATAAAATATCACTCATTTGCTCATGGGATGTAGAGTCTCTATTTTTGCTGGTAATACCTTGATAGAAGCAGGTTATAAGCTCAATGGATGTAAAGTGCAGGGAATGCAAACGTCCTGGTTGCAAGTTTCTGATTCTGAATAAAAGGAGGGAGTTCTCCCCTCCCCTTTGACTCCTTCTACTTACTCTTGTACTAGTTTATCCACAAAGAAAACATAACTACTGATAGAAATGTCATGTTCCTCAAGATTCACTGCATTCCATTTCATAGAGAAACAAGGTTATTTCATTTAAAAGGCCAATCACATGAAAATGTGCTCAGCATCATTAGACAACATGGAAATGCAAGTGAGAGTCACAAGGACAGAGCACTCCCTGTCTATTAGAATGGATTGCACTCTCAAAACAGGAAGCACTAAGAATTGTCAAGGCTTTTGCACTATTAAAACCCTTGAGTGTTGATCATGACAATATAAAACAGTAGATCCACTTTGCAAAAGGATATGTCTTTTCTGAAGTTCAGTTTATCATATGACCTAAGAACTTTACTCCTAAGTAGCCATTTAATAGAAGTGAAAATGCATAACTACATAAAACCTTGGAAATGAATATTCATAGTAGCACTACATATATGAGCCAACAGCTGTCCTATTAACTGTGAGTGAAAAATAAAATATAAGACTCAAGGTAAGAAGATGTGAATAGCTGATACATACAGCAGCACAGGGATATATCAAAAACATTCCAATAGGTTAAAGAATCCAGGTGTTGAAGTTGGCATGTGGTTCAAATTTCTTCACATGAAGTATTTGGAGAACACCAATCCAGAGAGAGTGAAGACAGATGTGTGGCTGCTTTATGGGAAGAGTGAGAGTTGATGTGATCACAGTAGGAACAGATAACCCAGGTGAGGTGGAACTATGCTGATCTGAACTAGGGTTATGCTCACTTTTGCACAACTATACATTTACTTAAAATTGAATTGAACTTTGATAATGGATGGATTCCATGATATCAAGCTATATACCAGTAATATGAACAAGAAGGGTATGGGACTCCTCTCAGTTTCTCTACCTCTGCAATTAAGTTTATGCCAAAGTTCACTTTATGGAAGTGTTCTGGAGAAAAGTACATAGAGAGATGGGCATATATGACTCAGCCCTGGCAAGTGTAATGCTCTATTTCCTCCTACAGGACTCCGGCTCAGTTAAACAATGTCTTTCTTTGTGATTTTTCTGAGAGGAGACAGCCAGGAACACTATCTCTCTTTCATGGTCTTAAGGTGCTGATCAGTCACAATGCTTCTGTGTGCAAATAAAAAATTCACACTTAAACTAGCTTGAACCATGAAGGAATTCGTCATCATAAGGTGCGGTAACTCAAGGTCTGAGAACACACTACTTCCTTTCAATTCAACGGGCTTATTCATCAAATTCCCAATTCCTAACTATGTGAAGGGTAGCCCAGCGATCAGTCCACAAGTCTGATTTCCCAAATGAAATAAAGATAAGGGTGTATGGTTTTTATGAGTATCTTAGACCAGGGAAGTCTTTGACATCTATAACTCCCATTGGGAATGTGATCCTGCCCTCCAAAGTCACATGAACTTAATCAAGATGGCAGAGGTATGAATATACTTTTGCAAATATAAGAAAAACCAGGATTCTACTAGGAAGATGAAAAAATGAACTATAGAGTATAATGGAGCACGTAACTGTGCAGAACAGTGATGGCCAACCTTTTAGAACTTTCAGTGATAAAAAACAGCCTTCTGAGACACACTTGCCATGGGTTCACCACCATACATTTAGAGCATCAAGAATAATGGCCTAGTTCCCTGGAAGGCTATGAGAACAACAGCCTGGAATTGCTTCTGTTTGCCTTGGCTCCCTGCCTGGTGGGAGAAAAAGATAATTCCCTAGAATAGAACGAAGCCCACAAAGTGGCACATAGTAGGAGACCACAATAGATCTCTTGCTTTTCTGTTTCTTGGTTCATAATTATTTCTTATCCTTGTGGGTAGGGGGATGGGAAAAAATGAGAATTAAGTTGTGTCATATACTGGTACATGTTCTCATCGTTGAGTGCAATCATGATGTGTATATGTAATGTACCAATAAAGATTTCAATTAAAAATAAGAAAAGCATACACACCCCCCCCCACACACATACACACACACACTTTTAACTCAGTTCCACTGGAATTTCTGTCATTAATAGTGCAGAATCCACATTAATTCTATTACAAAAAGAGATACACTGAGGTGCCAGTGGGCTACACTAACATTGCAGGAAAACAGGATAGTGAGGTCTGTAAACATGAATATCTCAATGCTTCTTCATTCACTGTGCAGCTTGCATAAAGCTGGTGCTTGGCAAATATTTGTCAAATGAATAAGGCCTTACCCTCATGCTCATTACATCTGGGCCTTTTCTTAAGAGATCCTTCCCTTCCTCAGAGTGGCTGGAGGAGCAACATGCATTTGCCTCTCATCCTCAACTCTCCAAGAAAACAGTGGCCAGGATGTTATTTAACTTGTATAATCTAATAGTTATGATACTGTGCTAAAGAATATTACTTTATTCAATTTTACGATGCTTTGTGCTATAAGTGGGATTTAACTGTAGACGGGTGTGTGGAATTAGTTTCTTTATAGATGATTAAAATAAAAAACGTCCTAAATTTGTTCCACCCTCCTGGAGCCATTCTCAGCATAACTACCACCTCCTAATATCTTTACTGCTCTTTCCCTAGTGTTTCTGAAAATTGCATTCAAAGTGTAAAAATAGTATGCAGTGCTATAATTGAAATGACAAATGCTGAAATACAAGGGAGAAAGCATGAAGTGAAGACACAAGATGGCTTCTGAGGGGAAAAAATGTTAGTCAAATTGAACTCATTTTCACACAAAACAATGAAATCAGCACTCTCCTTTCTGAATCACTGGGCATTGATATTTAAGCATAGCCAATTCCTCAAAAAACTAGTATTAAAGGTCCCATTTGACCCTGCTATTCCCCTTGCTAGGAATATACAGAAAAGAACTAAAAGAATCATCATAGCAACATATGGACACCCATGTTCATAGCAGCTCAGTTTGTGACAGCTAAATCCCAGAAACAACCCAAATGCCTGTCAACTGGAGATAAAGAAGATGTTTCTGAATTTTCTTTCATACACGGAACAGAATTTGGAGGGACAGGAGTCTTTAAGAATGGAAACTCATAGTTTAGCTATTAATTCTATACAATGATGGCTTCCACCTACAGGCTCAGTTTGACTCAGTGCTCATAAGTGATGCGGAGCTTGACTGTCTCAGGACACACTTGGGCACTTGGGGAGCACACTCCTGGAAGTGTCTGGTGGATCACAGGGGCATGACTTCAGGCCAGTCTGAGTCCTCACTCTTTCCTCTTCAGCTCTGTTTCCATGCTCTGCTTCCTGAATACCATGAACTAATCAGCTTTCTTCTACCACATACTTCTGCTGTGATGTTCCTGGCCTGGAGGTAGCTGGTTATGAACTGTATCCCCTTAAATGGGGAACCAAATTAATCTTCACCTCCATGAAGTTATGGGTGTCAACTACCGTGTCCAGCTATAGCAAAAGTAATTAACACAATAGCCTATGATGAAATGCAAGTCATAGAAATCAAGTGATTTCTGTTTTTCTTTCAATAATAATGATAAATAATATCAGACATGGTGGTGTGTTCTTGTGATATTAGCCCTCAGAAGGCCAGGGCAGAGGGATTTCTGAGCCTTGGTCACACACCCAGTGTGTTCAGGTAAGCCTAAACTATATCACAAGACTTTATTTCAAAAAAAAATTTTTTTAAATCCTAAAAGATAAAATAATGATATTTTTGTGACTTGATCATAATTAACCCAATCATATCTTACCTTAGTAATTAATAAAATATACTTAGTATTGGGCACCATTCTACTTATGGGCTTTTAAAGCATCATTTCTAGCATAAAATCTTCAGGAAAATAGATATAGTTGTTTTTGTTTGTTTTTGATTCTTTAGGTGAAACCATATGGGGGAATCCTAACACATCTTTTGAAATTAACCACTCTAGGATATTCACATCTATTGCTTCAGAGCCTCGTAGCAGGTCAGTTTTAAGTGGTGGGAGATAATTATCTCCCCGTTTCCTGAACCCTCAGTGCAAAAGGCTGCATGCCAGCTGTCTGACTCCATGTCAGGAAGCCAAGCTTTATTTTCAAAACCTAAGAAGGAAGATGTTTCTTTTGCCACTCTGACTCCCATGACAGTGAACTCGTAGCTGTGAGGGAAGATCTTTTCTTGATTCCTTCCTCATAGCAACTCTGGTTGGAATAACTTGGCACGATGTGTGTTCACAGAAACACAGTGAGTTTTCCTCCTCCTCCTCCTCCTCTCTCTCTCTCTCTCTCTCTCTCTCTCTCTCTCTCCAATGTGGAGGAAACAACAGGAATGCTAATTACATTTAATGGAACTCGGCACAGTTTCTCAGGAGGTGGTGCTAATTTGCAGAAGGTAACACTTCAGATTTGCCGATAAAAGGCTGAGGATCAAAGGGTGTTAGTGGGAGACAGAGAAGTATGTATTTTTTATCCACTGCTTCCATGGTGGGAATAGCAATGTCTTCCACACTATAAACACACCAGTGGGAAGACTTACTTTTATTATACACTTTATTAGAAAAAAATATGTGTGTGGCATTAGGGACTAAAGCGAAAAAAAAGAAAAAGAAACTGCTGAGCATGTAGATGGAGGGAAAAGAATTTTTTCCATGGGATTTGAAAGCTATACAGTGGCAAACTTATAGTGGGGTGCACAGACTTGAGGTACAATCAGGGAAATCATTGGTTCCTACCAATGCATTTCAGTTGTAGGATGCAGAATTCTAGAATGAGAAACAATTAATAATTCATCTAATTTAGATGAGAATGTTCAAATACACAGAGATCTTCCTAAACTGCCAAGGTCATATGCATGTTGAAGTGGAAGCAGAATCCAGCCTTTGTCTATAGAGCTACGCTTGTCCCTTTGTACCACACAGCCCCCTGGCAGACACAGGGTCCTGAATTCACTGTATCACTCTGGAAATTGCTCTCCATGATGTCCTGTTCTCTGTTAAGTAGTACTCGTACTTGGGGATGTGCCTCTGTTACCAGCCCACTTTAAACTATGTGTTAAACATAGTTTTACAGATGAAAACAGACATTGGCAAAGCTTGCATGCAAAGGGCCCGGGAACTTCAATGAAGTATGGAGACAGATTGATAATGAGTTATTTCAGTTTGGAGGCTTGAGTTGCTCAGAAAACACGGGCCAGTTGCTTACCATGGAAAGAATCCCATTTGCAAGGGCCCTTCTGGTACAGCACAGTAAATAGGAACAGCTGCCTCCATGTTATTGATAAAGACACCAGAGAGCCAGACGCAAAGAGAGAAAATTATGTTCTGAACACAGAGGTAGCCTCTTGGCCCCAGCATTATCTGTTGTGTATGATGAATTCTAGGGCACATTAGAGATCCACTTGGAAGGAAATGTATGTTTATAATCCTAGAATCTAGTTGAGGAGATGAGGTACAACTATGGTATGTAAATGCACTAGGGGCCATATAGCAGAGGAACCATCAGCTTTAATGAGGGCATTGACTGCTTACAAACCTACTGTGAATCAAGGGCTTGGAAAACACTCAGTGGATTGTCACAGCCACCTGGGGTGTTCCACAGTCCAAGTGTCCCCTCACGCAAGTCAGGAGTATTTCCAAGGCACTACATTGCTCGCTCTAGACCACCCTTCTTGGAGGGCCAGACCTGGGGTGGAATCCTGCCTGGTCCAGCTGTGTAGCTCAGCTCCTCACTCAGGCCTGATGGGCAAGAGGCACACTTTTCTGAGAGGTTCCAGAAAAGTGAAGAATGTAGGGAGAGTTTACTCAAAGATCTGCAGTGGGGCTGGCTTCATAGGAGAGAGAAGATGTGGGCCAACAAACATGAAGGAGAAATTCTAAGTGAGAAGTCAAGAGCGAGCAAAGAATCGGAGCGAGATAGGAGATAAAACTTGTTCTGATGGGAGGCAAGAAAACTTGATGTAAAGGAACCTTGAGATGGAGCCCTTGGTTCACCAGGGACTGAACTGGGAAAGTTTACATACAGTCTCAACATGGTGCAGAAGGCAGTACTGAAGCTCTCAGGTCATATTAGATCACCCAGGCTTTGTCTGACACCACATCACCATTAGCCATTTATCAAACCAACACATGTAGAGAATTTACTCTAGGCCAAACACTGTTTTAAGAGGTCAACACACAAAAGACTGAAGAGAAAATCTTAATCATACTACTGAGGGTTAAAAGATACTCCACATAGGCTCCGATCAGGGAAATTAAACAAATAATTGAAATAAATCCTTTCGCCTGTCACATCGAAAGTACTCAACTAAGAATGATGAGGAGCAGGAAGAAAAATCACTATCATTCTATTACTGTTGTGATAATAATTATTAACTTTGTCATTACACTATACTTTCTCTACAAGGAATTTGCAGTTCATCTCTGTAAAACATAAAATAATAATAATTATCCAATGCACACATGCCAAAATACTATGTCAATTAAATACTTTGTCAGCAGAAATATCATGTGTGTAAGAGAAGGAAGTAGCAGAATTGGTCCTTGGAACCATCCTCTATACCAGAACAGCCTCAACACTGGGTTAGCAGGAGAACCAGCCCCCCAAAGTTGGTTGTCTCACTTATTTTAAACTTCTTTTTATTTGTAAATGGAGCAAATAATACACACACACACACACACACACACACACCCTGCAATAATACCAAAAGGAGGAAGTTGATCATGCATATCAATGTTTCTCAATGGAAGGATTCCATCACTGAGAATATTGATTGTATCAGGAGAAATCTGAGACCACCGCTCGAGAGAGGAGTGGGTGTTATTGGATTTAGTCGGTGAAGAAAGGGAACGATTCTGTTAAACATCATACAGATCCACGGGGCACTTCTTCCTCTGCAAGAAGGGGTTATCAGACCCAAAATACCAGTAAGGAAAGTGAGAAATGGTGATCCATGCAGAGCCTTTTGCATATTGGCTAGCAGGTCAAGAACTGCAGTTATTACCACATTACACAATGATAATATCATATGCCACAATTATCATTATTACTACTGTCATTTTGTCATCAGCATTATCATACCTGTATGTATAAATATGAGAAAACTATGGCCAGGGATGTAGGCAGAATTTGAAACAATTATCAACAATGGCATCTTATTAGGTAAGAATGTCACATTTTTCTACCTCAGGGTAGACAGTGAATATTTACCTCCTTCTTCCTCCCTCTCCAAACCTTACTGTCACTGTAACAAACACTATCTCTAAATCTAGTTATGTTTCTGTGCCATAGTTTATTTCTTTTAATTAGAGTATTAGAATTATTCCCTGTGGAATTTACCCAAGGCAGGACATTGCAAGACCTTTAAAAATATTTAAGTAAAAAAAAAATAGTTCAGTTGAAAATAGAGCCACAGTCCCTCATTTGAAAGTATATTTGTTCATGTCAGGAGAATGAAGGCTGCATGAATTATTCATTAGAATAACAGTTTATTGGCAAAATTGTTGTCTTTGGATGGTATGCATTATGGAGTGAATAAATAATGTGGAATGGATATTTTTAGGGACTGAAGAGTAAATCTGGGAAGAAAATTCATAAGAGGAAGGAAAGGAAGTGATGTCTAGAAGTGGTGGAGGCTTCTCAGAGAAAAAAAATAGGAAAGATATACATTTGCTCCCTCCGAGAAATGGAAACACTGTACTCCTGTGTGTGTGTGTGTGTTTCTGTTCTATTTACTTAACTGAAGCCTTTCTGTACTAGTATGAGCAAATTAGCTTTACAATTAGCACCTTCCTGAGGGCTTGACAAGGTAAACCATTCATCTGAACTGCAGGTGGGAGGAGAATTAGGCCACCAAAGTTTGGTGTTGGCTCTTTTTCATCTTTTTGCCAGCTTTGTCCCCTAGCATATATTTCACAGAAAATGTGTCTTCCTTCATGGCTCTGCTGCATACAGGACTGTGGGGCACTTCCTGTTCAGAGGCAGGAAGCCCCCTCTTGGTCTGGGTTATGGTTTGCACCTGGAGTGTCTCACAAAGGTCTACCTATCTAAGCTGTATTCCTCTGCTTGGTGTATTTAGAGACAGTGGAACTTTGAAGAGGTGAGTCTTAGTGGGAGGTCTTTAGGTCACTATTGGCAACCCTTGGAGGGGATACACAATGACCCTTCCTTTTCCTATCTTTCACTCTGGCCAGGAGGTTGACAGCTTTGCTCTGACATGCACCCCCACCACAATGAGCCATGAAGAGTCCTACAGCAGTGGAATTGATCAATCATGGGCTGAAATCCCAAAAAACATGAGCCAAAACAAACCTTTCCTCTCTACCACTTCATTCAACTGAGGCATTTGTGACAGTAACAGAAAACTGACTTCAACCTACTCTAAGACTTTTAAATCAAACAACAGCTAGCGATATTAATCAGCAATATTAATACAAAGCCAGCACTCATAGAAAAGCTGTCAGTGATGAATGAACATTAATACTGACTGACTCAACAGAGAGGAGATTATTCGGCCTCATGGAATTTCCTGAATAAAGCTAATGCTGGAAAGTACAGTAAGACCATGGTTTTGAGTGGTCAACTTTCACAGATTGAATGGATGTCACATTATAAACATGCAAACGTGCAAACAAGTCAAGAAATAGTTCATGTGACTGTTGGACCTTGTCATAATTGTACTGCTGTGTGTTCACTGTACCGCATGACAATGTAAGTAGTGTAGTGCTCAGTCTGAGCCTAGGATGTTTAGAAGCAAAAGGAAATGCAGTGGTGATATGGAAGGGATGGCTAGGAAGTATGAAGCTATAGCTATGGGAACAGAAGTGAAAATACAGCATAAGATTCACTTTATCAGGCTTAGAAACAACCCAACTTGTGAACATTCTCCTAGAATGGGGCTCTTGTAAGTCAGGGATTTAATGCAGTGTGGATCATTTCATGTTTTTGTGTTTGTTTGTTTGTTTGTTTTTTTGAGAAGGAGGAAAACAAAACCTACTTCATGGAAAACTGAAACCTAACCGAAAAATATGATCCCTTCCTAGGGCGGGTCTATACTTAAGGACAATCTCTTGTTGTTCACCAACATCACAAATGAATCCCTCCCTAGACAAGAGATCAACCCAGGGCGCCACGAACAGCTAGAATATTTTAGAATGGGAGGCCAGATGCTTTCTGTTGTAGTCACTTGACTCTGCCCTTGTGGAACAAAGGCAGTCCTGGCCATTGCTGGTGCTAAGCAGGGTGATGTTTTCATCAATGAAATCTACAAAAAACAATTGTGAGGCCTGATTTTCTCATCAAAGTTCAGTTTGAAGACTCCTAGTGAATTAGATTCCCAGGTCTTCAGTAGGAAATTACCACAAACTGGTGCCTAAAAACCACAGAAACCTATTATCTTACAATTCTGGATGCCAGGAGACTCAATCAAAGGGATCGGTATGATTGCACTGTATCTGAAAGCTCTGGGGAGCGTCTTTTCTTGTTCATCAACAAGATGAGTTATGCTGTGTGTTCACTGTACTGCAAAGTTGACCACTCAAAACCACGGTCTTTCTGTACTTTCCAGCATTAGCTTTATTCAGGTGTTCCTGGGCCAAGCCAATGTCATGCCATACATCACTTTGGTACTTATGTGATGTTTTCTTTGGTATCTCTGTTGACCAAGTCTCTTTCTCTATAGGTGCCATTATATTTTAGTGACCTCTCTGATTACAAGAGATGTCATCTTAAGATCCTTAACAAATCACAGCAGTAAAGACCTTCCTCCCCCCACAGGTCACGTTCTGAAGTTCCAAGTGGAATTAAGCCCTTGAGAGGGCACGACTCCACACCATGCACATGGTCCAGAAGACATGCTGTCCTGAGTGTTTCAGAATGGGATCAAGAGAAAGTCAAAAGGAAAGCACCTATGGTGGAAATGGGATCAGGTTTTAACAGTCACCTCTAACATTGAAATACGACTTCTCTCCCTTAAACAAGGAGATCACCAGGTGTCAGAGAGACACTGAAGATGTGGGTCCTCTGCTCTGGGACTCTCTTCTTGATGCCACCATGAAAAAGGGGAATTGCATGAGAACCAGGCTGCAGTTGTCACGTCCGTACAGCCCCAGTGCTCCAGACTTGCACTAGTGTGTGCAAAGTCTTGTCCTTGGGGGATGCTGCCAGCTGTTCCAGTAATGTTCAGTGCTGTCTGCCAGTAGTCCACATTGCAAAGGCTTCTCGGGTCCACCATATGCTACTAACACTGCTACTGCTATCTACTTACTACATGGGCAAGTTTTCCTGGAATTGTAGCTGGGGGAACTAAAGCAAAGATGACATATACTCACCCATCTGCGTGTAGTTGACCCTTCAGAGGTGCAAAAGAGTGTGTCCATGACAAGCACACACAGAGAACATGCAGCTATTTCTCAGGGTTCTCTGGCCATCTCAGCCTTGGGGTTCCTATCAGGTCATCCTTCTCTGTGGTCTCCTGTCTTCCTACCATTAAGTTCCTTCAGTGTAAACTCATCTTTCTGAATCACAGCTATTTACGGCTGCTTTTCTCCATCCTTTTCAATTTGTGTAACTCACAGCTTTGCTTGTAACCTCACTACCTGCTTACTGACTGGGTTTTTTCAGGGTGGGGGAATAAAGATTATTCATAACCTTGATGGGAATGCTCTCTCCCTCCCTCTCTTGTCTCCCTCTCTCCCTCCCTCCTTCCCTGCCTCTCTTTTTCTCTCTGTCTGTCTCTCTTTGTCCATCTCTCTCTGCCTCTCTATCTCTGTGTGTATTCAAGAACAAAAACATCAAAAGGATCAATATTGATCTCTTGCTTCCTGGTATAGTACAAGGGAAATCTAAACAAACACTTTCATCTTTTTCAGAATCACAAATCTAGGAGTCAGAGGAAGTCCAGACTCAGAATTGCAGGAGAGTAGGGTGAGGGATTGTGGGGATATTTTAGGTATCGTTTCCCACTGTGGGCTGGAGAAGCTCTACACCAGAGTACAGGGATTGTGAACAACTCATCCCCACAGTTAGGTCCCTTGGAATAGTTCACAGATATCGCTGAATGTAGCAGCTCTAACTGGATCCAACTTATCTTGCAAGCACCTCAATTCTTGGGTCCTGGTAGTGTCTTTCCCTATCATAGATGTAGCAAACACCCAGAAAATGAGAGCATGGATATTGCTTCCTTGACTGAAAAAGACAAAGGTAGGAATTTGAAATCACAGCACTGGTTTACTCATCTTGAAGTTTTACTGTAATGATAGGAAAAAAATCATACCTGTGAGAGGGATTGGGGATTGAACCCAGGGCCTTTTCCAGTCACCTACATTCCTGGGCCTACTGATTTGTTACTTGTGGGTCAGGATCTCGCGGAGTTACTAAGTTGCCAAGAATAGACTTGATCTTGTGATCACAAAGTGCTGGAATTACAGGTATCTAGTACTTCCAATCTGTGCTTTAGAATTCCAGTCTCAGGAAATGAATGCTATGATTCACCAGGCCAGTCCTGGTTTCACATTCCAGTTAAAGATTTAGAGGAAATTTAAGAAGCTGAAAATTTACTGTATAGTCTCTTTAATTTTTTTTTTACCTCTTCCTACTGTGACTTGAGAATATGCGCACATAGGTATAGCAACAATGCTTTGGAAAACAAAAGGATCCAAATACTCTATCAGTTCAGTAGAAGGATGCTAGATTAAAGTATCAGATAACTCCAGAAACAGATTCCTGTGTAGCCAGCAGTTGAGGTAAATTAAGTAAGAACACACTGTCCATGCTAAAATAATCTTGAACTGTGGGCCGTGTGTGTGTGTGTGTGTGTGTGTGTGTGTGTGTGTGTGTGTATTCAGGAGGAATTATAAATTATTAAAATTAGATCTTATCTCTAGAGGGGTGGATTTAGAACCAGACTTCCATATACTTTGTGCACTCCTTCTCTTGCGGTTTGGGTACTTACAATAAATGTGCATTAGCTCTATCTTTGGGAAAACTCAAACTTGGACAAAACAAGGCCTCAAATCATGTTGCTATTTTCAAATCATGAACACATCCACGGGGACTCAGCGTGGTGGAAAGGGACAGGGACTGACACTAGAGAGAGTAGCAAATGGAACAGAAGAACAGAAGGATGAGTGGGCAGGTCATACTGTGAGTGAGGCCAGACCCTCACTTGCAAGAGCAATGCATTGCCAGGCCAGGCGCTTCATACATAGTCATGCAATTCCCTCATCTATGAGCCATTTTCCAAAGCAAAATCTCTGAACATGACTCTCCGCTGTGAGCTGATAAGGTTACTAATCACCAGGGGACAAGGCTCTCCGCAGTGACATTTATACAATTCCCTGTCCCTTCATCCAAATCAAACAAGGTAATACTCAAAAGAAACTGGCCAGTACACTCTTCATGCTTCAATTCAAGCAAGTCAAAATCTTTGCAAATCTCTGTTGGCTGATATTAAAAGATGAACAAATAAGATTTAAGAATCTAATGCTGCAGACGTGTATGCTAATGTGGGGATTCTTTACATGTGTACTACGGTGCTTGGTAGACAAATAAAATGGATCCTTCCTTACGCTCTTAGACATAATACTGGGAAGTCTGGGAAGTCTGAAGTTAGCTATCTTATGACAGAATGGAGGACATGCCACTGGCCAATCTAAAATCATCACACCAGGAGGAGCCCCCAATGAGAGTAGACCCAGCTATCTTGTCTGAAACATACTTTTGAAGGGGGACGGGTGACTACTTTATGTGATCCCCTCCCAGCTTTTAAGTTTATGACTCTTTAACAACTGAGGAGGAGAACGGAGAGAAAGAGAAAGAGGAAGGAGAGGAGGATCAGAGATGATTTCGAGTCATCTCTGCCTTTTAGCCATTTAAGAGTCATAATCACTCAAGTACATCACTGAATGGAGAATAAAAAAAATTCATTTATGTATACTTATGCAATGATTGCAATATTAATATGGTTAATAGATGTATTCAATTTACACTAACACATCTATATATTTGCATATGCAAATATGCATTTGTATATATGTAGATAAGATGGACTATAGATATATGATGAACAGATGGGTGGGTGGATTTATAGGTGAAAAGGCCAAGAGATGATAACTTAAATCTGTTGCTTTAGAAACTAAACATCATCCCTCCATTACTGGCATATTTCAGCTAAAGTGCAAAGTGCTGGCTTCCCTGGCATGTCTTCTAGAGCTTGGAGGGTTTTCTCTGGCAAGATGCCAACTCCCTTGTGAGGAGCTGGCTGCAGCTCTAAGAGGAGGAAACCGACTCTTGTTACAGTAAATGTCAGCACCAGTGGGAAAACCTTCCTCTCTGGCTGTATTCTGGGAACAGATATGCTTTTAGAGGTTCAATGACTGGAAAACTCAAATTGGGCAGCCCCCAAGCCCTTGCTCCTGAATGTAAGGGTGAGGGCGACTCATCCATTCTGAACATTCCAAGTGGGACACAAATGAATAGGCTCCATCTTCCCAATTTAGGATGGAGTAGCACCCAAACACACAACACTCGGGTGTGTGGCACCTTTGTGAAGGCTGGTTTGGAGTCTCGCAAGTAGCTAGAAAGATGACTCTTGAGAGTGGCTGCTTAAAGGAAAAAAAAATCTTCTCTGGAAAAACTGACGACTCATTTCCTCATGTGTAAGTCTTGATCATCTTGAAAACTTTCCTATAAAAATCTCTGGAATTAGACTGCCAAAGTTCAAACACTGCATAATACTTACTAGGTATACTAATTTAATTACGTTTTTTAGACTGATTTAATCATTATGCCCTGAATTTCTGTGTCCCTACAATGGGGTCAATAATATTCCCTAAATCCAAGGCTGACCAAAGAATAAAAAGTACTAATATTTAGAAGTTTATCAGATGCCTCCGACTTGGCAATAAACATTTCTGTGAAAAGTAGGCTCTTCATGGTATCTTCTATGATGAAACTTGTTATCTCTTAGCTATGGCTTGTGTCTCGATGTCCCCCAAAGCCTCATCAGTCACAGGCACAGCTTCTTCAGATGTGAATCTAGAGTCTATGTCTCTAGGATCTGTTCATGGTTCAGTGCTAGAATCAAGGGCACTAGGTTTAAGGATGTGAGTACTACCTGCCCTAAGCAGCTTGGATAAGATATAAGGGATAGGAAGAGCTTTGATCAGCCCATGCTTGCTTTTCTACCTTCTGCACATCATGAACTCTTTCTCCTCTGTGTTTCCTATCTACCATTCCACCCTGCCTGGGGCCAACTGATTATGGACTGAAGCCTCCTCCACAAGGTGTGAGCTGAATAAACTTTTTCCCATTTAACTTTGGGTGCTGAGTATCTTGTCTGATCAGTGAGAGAAAAGTAACTAAGGCATCCTTCTAGAATAACACAAACAACACAAGAGGTGTATTCATCTGTAACTGTTAAGTCTACAAATAAGAGAATATAGTACATTGGTTCCTAACAAACCATGGATAGATGAGGGAGGGAGAGAGGAAGGAAGGGAGGAGGGAGGGAGGGAGTCACAGAATATATATATACATATATATATATATACATATATATATATATATTATATATATATATATGAGAAACCTTAAACGTAACTTAAACTGCCACTTCCAGCCTTCATAGGCTCCTTCCTGTAGGTAGGAAAGATGAAAAATAATGCTCAAAAAGTTCCACAAGTTGCAGTAAACTATGGGCATAACATACACTTCTGTCCTTAGTAAATTCCACATGGCTTTCCTATTGCTTACTAAAGTATCTGCTGGGATGGTGGGAAGATAAGGTAAACACATGCAGACCTGAAGGACCCAAAGGGAGAAGGGGGTAAACAACTAAGTGAGCAAAGTGTGGAACTGCTCAGGCTAAGCAGCTAGCCACACACGGACTATATTTGCTTAACTCCAGGCCACCACAGACATCTGTAATTGATCACGGTGCTCTGCCCCTATGAAGCTGCCAATGACACCACGGTCCTCTGAAGCACTGCTGCAGGTATTGCCAATCTTTCAAGGGAGGAAAGTGGGAAAAACATCTTATCAACCACAAAGAGATCTAGAAGAGGCAACAAAGGTCTACAACCTTGACAAAGGAAGATGTGGTAGCTGTTGACAAGATGAGGCAAAACAGCGCAAAACAAAGCAGGGGATACAGTGGAGAGCAATAAAGGGGCTTCTTTTCACAAATTTTGAAGGTCTGTGGCTGACATAAATGTGAGGAGGAACTAATCAAACATGCAACGGCAAGACATGAGAAGTGCTTTTCATCACGGAAAAAGTTGACATAAAGTCAAGGTCATGTGAGGTTTGGAATCTAGGAAGCATTACGTTTCCTTAGACAGAAATGAAAATGTGAAACAGGATAATATTTAAATGTGTGGAGCAATTAGTTCTACTTTTGTTATAAATGTCATAAATATTTAGAAGAGATACATGACCATAGTTGCACAGATAATGTTGAAATATATCAAGCAGCACACAAAACAATTCATTAATATGGCAGCTACCCCCAAAGGATGTAATTTGAACATTTAATGAAAAACAAAAATATAATAAAATGCAATCATCTGGTGCCTATATTAGCAATAATTAGTATATATGATCTAAGCCAAGTCAGGGATTATTTTCCTATTCCAAATAAATGAACTACCAACCTTCTGTTTGGGCAGATGGGATAGACGTGTTAGAGGAGTCCAGTTTTTGGATAGGAGAAAGGAAAGCCAAAAATTTTCTGAATTTTTACTCTACCCAACATACTATCCAGCCACATCTGAACTTGGCAACTCCATTCAGTGCTACCTCCTGCAAACTGATTTCTCCAGCATCAGGAAAAAAAAAACTAAGGGGAGGAAGAAGGAGGAGGAGAAGGAGATGGAGGAAAAGAGGAAGAGGAAGAATAAAGAAAGAAGAGGAGGAGATGAGGGATTTGTACATTTGTACATTCACAACACAGAGCTCAGGAGCCACAGAATCCTATGAAGGCTCATGTGGAATAAGGAGTGGTGTCTCTGGGGTGTGGAGATGTTGGCATCCTCACCATTACCATCCAGTTCCACCAGCCAGTGATGTAATGGATATTTCAGTTCCTCCACTCAGGGCTGACAACAACATGCCTTTGGAGTTTAGCATGCACCTACCAAACTTCTGCAGTTGGGCTCACTCAATCTTGTATAGTTCTGTGGGTCCTCATTGGTCCTTGAGCACCACGTTGCAAAATAGCTGCATCTCACTGTGAGGGAGCATGATACCGCCTTTGATTCCATGGCAACCCTACATCCTAACTGCATTTGGCATAGGCTGCAACCTTCCATTTACCTTCCATTCATTTGCAAATTGAAATGGTATCTTGTACTACACATGTCTCCTATGATAGTTTGTCCTGTGAATTAACTTAATAATGAAGCATGTGGTCTGTCTTCCCATTTCGAGAGCTTGGGTAGCATTCAGAACAGCTGACTGCCAGGCAATGAAGATGCACAAGGTGGAGTTTTTCAGTTTAAGACTAAGGCAGAAAAATGCTCAGGTGAGTTTTCTTCCAATAACCTGTGACGATGAAAGTACTATTTTATTCTTCGATGTTCAATAGCTTGGAAGGCACTGCATGCTTAGTATAATCAAGGATAATAGGAGCAGGATGAAAAAGTTCCCTGCAAATTGCTTTCAACCTTTCACAGTCTGACAGCAACAGACAATGTCTGTTTATGATGAGGAAAATGTTTTTTAAAAAGCATTTTTTATTGTTGTACAGAAAATAAGTTATCACATACATAGTAGGAATGTAAATAAATGAAACAGTTTTGGAAGGCAAATCTGAATAATATCTATGGAAAGTAAATTGAACTACCCATTGTATAGAAATTATCCTATAAATATGCAAGTATGATCAGGGAGAGAAATATAAATAGATGCCATGTTTGAACTAAGAAAAAAGTCTAAACCAAAGCATTTAAGTATCTCTCAATAAGGAATCTACTGAATAGCTTTACCCCAAAGTGGAATAGTATGAAACTATTAAAGATGATGTTAGGGCCGGGGAGTTAGCTCAGTGGTTCCGGCGCCTGTCTCGCAAGCTCAAGGACCTGGGTTCGATTCCCCGGTAACCACATAACAATACTGGGTGTGGAGACCCACGCCCAGCAGCAACCAGTACCACATACCACAGTGCCGGGCGTGGTGGCTCACGCCTGTAATCCCAGCACTCGGGAGGCAGAGGCAGGAGGATTGTGATGTGAGTTGGAGGCTGAGCTGAGGGCCAGCCTGAACCACAAAGC
>PVIR01007461.1:0-18968 GCA_004026965.1 Petromus typicus | reverse complement strand
TAAAAAAAAAAAAAAAAGATGATGTTAGTTTTATGTATCAATAGGGGTATACACAATATTCATATATATATATATATGCATAAAATATATCTCCAATAGAATTATAAGTGTTTGGCTTGAGTTTGTGTGTGTCGGAGGAAGGTGGTAGTTAGACAACGGATGTCTTCCATGGCCCAATGCCTTGGAATATATTCTTGGGACTATTATACTTTCTTTTCTTCTCTGATTGTTGGTTCTTTTCTCAAGATTCTCTTGAGAAAGAAGAGATCTAACGGTGATACAATATTTACTCTCATATGAAAACATCCCAAAATATTTTTAAGGCAGAAATTTATTGTAGTACTCAGCTGCTTCAAAAATATACATATTGAGAATATTTATTCACACTTCCAAAATAGGTTTCTGACATTTTTTTCCACTAAACTTTTTAAAGGAAAACATACACCTGCAATATACATATTCAACTTAACATCAACTGATATTATAATTCATGTATCCAATTCAAGTCAATATGATATTTCGAGGATAAACTTACTTAATGCTAAATCACTGTTCTACTATTTACTATTACTGTTAAGTGTGTTCTAAAATCTCCAGTACTAGTTTCTTATATATACAATGGGTTTTCTAACAATATATATTTTATCGAATTGTTAAAATATCACACTGTCTATAAAACATTTGAAAAAATGTTAATGTTCCATTCACATGTAGAAGAATTTGTGCAAGTATTCCTCTACAATCATGAGAGCTATTTTTCAGACTCAGTGTTACATAATTTCATCACTATTTCCTTACAATGGTTTATTTTTCAACATTTTCAAAATATTTTCTTTAAGTCTGAGGAGGAGTAGAAGTGCATTTCCATTTAAATGGAGGAAAAATTTCTAAAATTTAAAGCCATGAGGATATAGCTGTCTTGTGGAAAGGTCCCACCTTTGTAGGTGTTCAAACAAACGGCGTTTTGTAAGGAAAGCTTGAAGAAGGGCCCCTAGGTCTCCCTGGGATGGAACGGTACCCTACAGACCTCCTCTCACACTTACATGAAATACTTGCTACACATTTCACTTGTAGCTTTTCTCATCTCCCAAGAAAAGATGGATGGCTAGTTCTCTGTCTTCTGCCTAGAGAGTATCTCACTTGTCTCTTACACCACAGGACAGCTTGTACTTATTTATGTATCTGTAGTACATTTCCCTTGCACTGGGGATCCATGATGGCAGCGACTTGATCCGAGTCATTTCTCACTTTGAAAACACTTGACACAAGGTAGGTGCTCACGGATGACTTCTGGAAGATGAGATAAGTCACTCAAAGGCAAAACAATCTCGAGTGCTTTTTTATCTCAAGTTTTCCTCATAAATTTGAGCCTGTTAAATATTCTGGCAGAATATTTACACAAATCGGCTGTTTAAATATTAATAATGGACACGAGAACAAGGATAATGATGATGGATACATTGAAAAGCAAATGCACAAAGAAGTCAACAGAATATTTTTGTTTCCATTCTCTTTATTAGAGAAGGGATGTTTTCACCAGTTTTACTGTCTACCTAAAATGATTTGGGTCTGTCCTCTTTGACCTAGAATCCAGAGCAAAGATAATCAGACAGATGACCCCTTTGGGGGGGGGAATCTCCTTCACAGTCTTTCTCCCCTCAAAATGACTCTTTGGAAACAAGCATAACAACAAAGCAGACACTACTTTATCCAATAAATGACCTCCTTCACTCTTCCCGAAAAATAGAACAGGAGAGAAAGTTGAAAGTAAAAGATCATATATAGAGACTCAATCAGATCATGTTTATTGGTTTATTTCAATCAATAGACATGGAAACATTCAGGAAAATCTGACCCCTGCTTGTAGATGTGTTTTTGACAGAGGTTTTTTACCCAGACCTGGAATTGGGTTAAGGCCAAAAGGCAAAATTTGAGTTCACATAAAGTAATAAAGATGGGTTCTTTAGGAGGCAAAGAAGAAATTCGGCAGCTCTTATTTTTCTCTCCTGACAAACTGCAATAATACAAATCAAATTTTGTACAAAATATTAAACAATTTCACAGTCCTATGTAATTAACCAAATGATAAAACTGTATCAGACTCTTGTGCACACATTCTAGTTTGTAGGAATCAATAGGTTCCATGCCCCAGCAATGAGCTGATTCACTCCTTGCCTCGATCATAGTTGTTCTCAGGAACCATCAGTGTAGCATCAGTAGGCTCAAAGGAATCTTCCCAAAATGGAATTTTGCTTCTCACTCTAGAGTCTACCATATTTGGACAGGAAATCTCATCCTCAGGTCCCAAGAGAAATTCATCAAAACTATTTTCTGTAAGAGCTAAGATAACCATGAGCCAATTTATTTTGATAAATCTTTTCTCATCAACATGTAAACACACAAACCACATGCCTTTCTAATGAAATTGGCATTGGCAATGATACAAATGGAGTCTATGAACTTTACTACACATAAGAACCAAGATTATATGACCACCTACTGGATAGCACTAAATAGTAAGGGCACTACTTTTCGAGGTGCTAAAAACAGAGTTGAGAGCAATGGTTTAAGAGGATTTTGAACTGTAATGGCTTCAAATTTACAGGCAACATTCTATGGTCATTGAATCTACAGAGGAAGTTACGGTAATGGACATAGCATGGAGAGTTAATTCACATTAGTATTTGTCCATCATTTTTTGCCCATGTCTCATGGTAGCAGCATTTCTTTTTCCACTGACAGAATGCTCTCCAGATGTGCATCTCATTCAATACCAATACATTAGGTTATTTAGAATCAGACTTTGCTCTCCCTCTAGCTCTGAAAATTAGGTTGGGCTAAGAATGGGATCTGAACACAGTCAATATGTCCTCACATTTTATATATGGAAGCTGCTTGAGAGATCTTGTTTTGCTTCAAAACACAAGTTGTCAAGGATATAGCCTGGAGGATCCAAATGATTGTGTGAAGAGAACCTGCTTGAGAAGGAGAACAGAAGTGATGGGAAAGATTGAAAATGAGATTCCAAAGAATGTAGGACATTAGTTGAAACCCTGGATGCAACCCTAGTTGAAGACAGTGTATATTTTGGATTCCTAATTTTATGAGGCAATACATATCATAGTTTAACATAGTTGAACTATGTTGGAAATAAGTTTCTGTCACTTACAACCCAAAACTGTCTGAACTCAGGCAAAAATGAGAGAAGAGGACAGCCCAGTGCCTATTCTGCAGCTGGGTTATTAACATTCTTTTCCCCAGAGAAATCTGACTTGAGCCAAAGTAGCCTTTGGTTCAGCAACGGTCTTTCTTTTCTTTGGACAACTTCCCATATGACATTGCAAGGTGGAAATTAACAAAAGAGTACTTGCAAGAGGAACGTGCTTTAGAGTC
Source organism: Petromus typicus (assembly GCA_004026965.1). Lineage (NCBI taxonomy): Eukaryota > Metazoa > Chordata > Mammalia > Rodentia > Petromuridae > Petromus > Petromus typicus. Next base: position 15,575 of record PVIR01007461.1, on the reverse strand, counting down.
TCTGTCATTTGAGGAAGAGAACTCCTGTGCTACCATAAAAATAATTTTAGAAAGAAGTGTATCTGCTTTCACAAAGTGTCTGCCAAGATTTGGCCCGATGTAATTTAAAATGGCTAAGACAATCAGCTCGAAAATTAAGGTTTCTAATGGGAACACCTACTCAGCCCTAATAATAGGGGAACTACCATCATAATTATAATGTGGTGCAAGCAGGCACATCATTAACTAACTTTTCTCAGCTACTGCAATTAACAAGCATCAATAGATTGAGTAAATTATTAATAACCCACACATGCTCCAGTGCACACTGCTCATTCTCTATTTTTTTTCTTCAAGTAAAAGCAAAAAATTCACAGCTGATATTCAACAATCTTTGATTTATCACTTTCACAACATCAGTTATACTTTTAAACAACTCTTTCTGGAGGCAGTAACAGTCCTAAAGAATTAAGTGGTGAAAATAGAAGGAAATGCCCTGGAAGTGAGCAGCAGTGCATCAGACAGCATCTTCTGAGATTTGATCAAATCATTGCCCCCTCTTCACTGTCCTCCTGGTGTGATCACTTAGGGAGTTGTGGACTTGTTGTTATCACTGAGTGGCGGTGATGGCAGTGGTTGTTCAGGTTGTCCATTTCCATGGCACAATGCGAATCAGCGGTTCTCAGACATGGCCTGGGGCCCAGTGAAGATTTATGATATTCACTAATCATCTCAAATCACAGAGCATTAAAACTCAGGGGCCCAGCTGAGTATGTACATGACAAGGAGAAAGATAGAAGTAGAACTAAGAAACACAGCCAAAGTTACAGATTGCTATAGCTCTTTCCCCTCTTGTGTTTAATTGTGATTGATCATTTAGTAAATAAAACATAGTGCTTGTACTTGAAACATGTAGGATCTTAAGAGAAGGAAACCACTATTAAGAAATATAAATAGACTATGAAAGCCCCATGATTAAAATAAGCACAAAGAGGAAGCTTGGAGGGTCATAGACAGCTCTGCATAAGAAAAGAGGTGGAGAAGGCTCTTAGCTGAAGGAACACTGTACACAAAGGTCAAGGTACAGCTGGGTTGGATGAATCCCATCTATCATCCTACCACTCTTCAGGCTGAGACAAGAGAATCACAAGTTCAAGTCCAGCCTGCACAACTTAGTGACTTAACAAGACCCTATTTCAAACATAAAGACACACAGAGAGAGAGAGAGAGAGAGACATACACACACACACAGAGACACAGAGACAGAAAGAGGAGGAAGGAAGGAAGGGAGGAAGGAAAGTAGGTATCGGAATGTAGATCAATGTGAAGGCCACTGGCTCAAGTCCAAGTCCCTCCCCAAATACTAGGTATAAGGAAACCATGACACATCTTGAGCACAGCAAGTTATCAGATGTGCTAAGGACAGAAGAGACGTTGAATAGGGGTCTGGTAAGAAACTCAGGTTTTCTATTGAGGGTCATGGTCTTTGGAAAGTCTTTAATCAGAAGTGACATAAGACTGAAATTAATGAAAACATCTCTAAGATGGCAGCACGCAGATTGGGATAGAGAGCAGGTGTAGTGAGGAAGGAAAGTCACCAGGAGGTAGCACTAATCCTTGCCATGGATGGAAATGGAGCTAACCAGAGACTTCACCGTGGGAATCATGGGGATCAATAAATGCTGTTTTGTCACCATTGGGAGATAAAAGCCAAAATGTGACTTTTTACCCTATATCTTGACTATCCTGTCTGTTGGAACAAGATTGAAACAGCACCAGAAAAAATCTAAAAATTCTGCCTTTCAGTATAAACTACAAAGATAGAGATTCGGGCCAAATAAAACAAAGGATCTCCAATGTGCTTCGTTCCTTCTACCCCTATAAAACTGAGTTTGCAAAGTTCCATCTCCTCCTGTAAAGAAAATAATCTTTGAGGAAAAACAAATGAAAAAAACAGGCTGTAGGGTTGGTAGACCAGAGAGCCCCTTTCTTTAAAGCAATTACAAGTTGTAAAATAAGATGGCTCCTCCTATTCCTATCTCTATACCTGCTTCAAAAGAAAAGCATCAGATTGAACTTATTTTAGGTTCATGCAGAGTCATCTGCCTGACTACCAGTAAGCACGAGATGGAAAGAAAAAGGTGACTTGGGGGTCACTCTGCTACAAACAGCCCGTCTGTGGGCAAGTGTCTGCGGCTGCTGAATTCAGGATCAGACTCGAGCAGGCTCTTCCTCGGAGGCCTCTCTGGTTTCTGCTCAAACGACTGGCTCATTTTGAGCTCATTCAAGCATGTTAAAACTGGAGAGACAGCAGAACAGCACATCTATTCAGTGACCACTTAAACTATACAACTGGAATTTATCACAAGTACAAGGGAAAGCGCGAGTGGTTAGAAAATCAAACTTGAACAATCTTGATCAAACAACGGTCTTGTGCTCAGGGAACTGGGCACTGTAGTTTTAAGACATTAAATATATACAGCCTCCCTTAGATGTAGTGAAAAGATGTGAGCTAGAGATACACCACAAAACAAATTTTAAATAGGCAACAGGAGAAAAAGTGATAATAAATAAAGGGGAAGTATAGAATGATGTACAATACTAACTCTGTAGTAAACACTATAGTTTGCAAAGTCAGACTTCCTCAAAATCATTATCATAAGGATGAATTTTCTTTAGGCAATATCCATTGCACATTTCAATTCTATCCATTTGTATTAAAGTCCTGCTTCCTTATTTATTGAGCTGACAAACCCTAATCACCACAACATATAAAGATTTAGATCCCAGGAGTTAGAGATGAAAAGCTGAAAAGCTTGTATTTTTTAAGTGTTCTACGATTCAGAGATTTTCTAAGATGGTAGTGCTCCAATTCCTAGAGACTGCCTGTTCCCAAGCATATTTATTCATCTTTGGTCATCTGCAGTAGGGAAACCTTTAATTTGACCTCTGGTCTTGCATTGGCTGTTCTTATACTTGTCTAGTTCCCACATGACTGCAAGATATTCAATTGTAAATGATTCCTCAGAAAACCACTTACAAAAAAAGATCCCTATTGCTTCTGCTGTAGTCAAACTTTCACCTCTCCCTTATTGTAGTAATCGCTTCCAGGGAAGTCCTGTGTCATGTCACTGACCCCGTGTCCTTCAGGATGGCTATCAGACTCAACATGCTGTTTGATCAGATTCCTCCTGAGAAACAAACATGGTAATCACCCCTAGCAACAGCTTTCATGGCAAGGTAGAGACACTGAGAGAAAACAAGAGGACAATTTTACAGTTGGCAAATTAACAGACTAAAATGACCTGTATAGCAAACTTCCTCATATACTATAGTCCGAGTCTCTGCACCAGCCTTGAAGTATCATGACTGTTATGATTTAGATTGAGAATGGTCTCCAAAAGTCTCAAGTGTTCACAGCGAGAGTATTTAGAAGGTGATTGGATCATGTGGCTAGTAGACTTATCAGGGATTAATCCACTGTTAGGAGAGGGGGCCCTGGTTAGAACAGATAGGTTATGGACAGAGGTACCATTGGAGGGTATACTGTCCTCACTGATGCCTTCCTTCATTCTCTGCTTCCTTCCTGCTATAGGTGAAGCAGCTTTCCTTCACCAGGCCCTCCCACCATACTGTTTCCCCGTGGAGCCCATGCTACACAGCCTGTGTGACACAGTCCTCTCTAGTGTTAAAAGCTGAAGACCAACGTGTCCCCCGTCACTCAAGAGCCCGACTTAGTGGGGTAGAGAGAACTGATGTACAAGCATGTGCTGTAAGGGTTCAGCTGGGTACACCAGCAATGTCACTCCCTCTATGCATTTATCCAGGGAAGGCTAGACTGTAAGTTACATTTTCAAAGATGAGACAGATTACAATTAAGCATTACTATCATTTTTGGTGCTAGCAAAACATGGAATTCCAGTGCCTGACATTTGCAGTTAGTATACAGGGTCTTAGTCTCAGTCTCATGGGGAATGGAGAAAAGGCTTCAGTGGGGACCATCAGTTCACACTGTGCTGGACAGTAAGCTCCTTAGATCTAGGCATTTTTAGACAATCAGAGCTCAGTTCTGCCCCTTTAGAACTATCAGAAAAGAGGAGTTGGCAGCTTTCATCACAGCACTCTTCACCCAGACAGGCAATCAGGCAGCAGCAGTGCATGGGGTAAATGGTTACAGAGAGGAAAGAAACAAGTTGCCAAGCACATGGGGAAAGTAAGGAGATACAGAGACTCCAGGGCGTGGGGACCCTGAGCACTAGACTGCATGCAGAAGGACAAGTTCCACGATATGTATGAGTCCATGGAGAGTATATGTGGGGACAGGGTGATGGAGACTGATCAACTGATTGAGAAATTGGCCTAATGTCTTGCCAGTACTGAGCCATATCATCGAGAGATGTCAGGCTCAAATATACAATTTTCTAAAATTTCAACACCATCATCACCACCAAAACAAGGCCAAACAAAGCTCTGAAATGCCCACATGATAAATATTGCTCCTAAATACTCTCCTATAGGATGGAAATGTGGGAACACACAGTTGCTTACTGATTATCATAAGAGGACCTGAGCTTCATTTAAGAGTAAGAAAAGCATTAGTGGTTAAAAGGAATGAGATTGGGCAGGTCTCCCTGGTGGATGGTTTGGTGTCAAAGGAGAGTTGGTAACCAAAGAACAGAACAGCCTCATCTGAGTAGGACTTGCTAAAAATAACTTACATGGAATAATGCTGGCTGGCCTATTCTCGAACTCTCACATCCCTGCCTTTCACTGGAGGACTTGGAAGAAGATGAATTTCAAGCAACCAAAGGCATGTCCCATCTGGATGCTACTTACACCTACAAAGCACAACCTAGTGCCACTACAGGTAATCTCTTGGAGCCCTGAACTCTCCTTTGTTCCCTTACTTGATTTGCTATTGATCTGGGTCTCTTTCTTCTAGTGATGCAGGGAAACATTTTACTATAGTCTCAGATAGAAGTAGAATGGATCTAACTGGGGACACTGGAGGAAAGCTGTACTCAGAGGCACCATAACCGAGCCAATGCTCAAAGGAAATACTTGCCATCACATTCCCAGATGTCCACATCTGGAGTTCATAAATAGGTCTAGGCTAGAGTCTTCTATCTTGGGAGTTTCTAACCTGTTAACCTCCAACCATGCACAAATATGAGTACCAGAGATTCCAAGGTAATGGTGAAAAATGCTTCGGCTCTGTGGTATCCCCATTCCTCTGGTGAGGAGAGGATCCTTCTGTTCTATAGACCCACAAAGGATTCTGAGGTCTCTCCAATGAAAAAACCTTCAAGATGAGAAAGGAAGTTGGTCTCTATTTCTCCTAAAACAAGCTTTGTTATAAAATAGAGATACTCAGAGTCTGTTCCTAGGAGAGGCAATTCTCATACTGGGTTTTTCTCCCGCATGGAGAAAACATATAGATATAAAGACCCCAAACTCAGTTGTTAAATTATTGAAAGGCACAGGGGAACCAAATTATGGATGTTCTAAAGTCAAAGCTATGTTGAAAGAAAGCCATAAGTTGTTGCCAGGAAGACCTCACAAAATCTTTCGAAACGTGTGAACAAGCTTTTCTGTGTACAGCCCTCGAGGGCGCTGTTATAGCATCTGATACCCAACTGATACTCAGCAAATGCTGCTAAATAATGTCAATGGTTAAGAGGGCCTGTACTTGAGAGTGGGTTCACATGAACATCCTGTTATGATGAAACTACCTACAGAAACCTGAGCTCCCAGGCTCAGTGCTTCCTCCCCCTCAAGGACACAGGAAACATAACAAGGGTGAGTGAGATGGAGCTGGGAGGAAGCTACCTCATAAAGGCAAGGTATTGTTATTTTTATTTTTATTGGTGCTTCAGCTGCCTTCGGGGGAGGGGAAAAGATATGTGAATACGGCTAATTTTCTGCTTGACTCCAGACACATTCTAAATTACTGAGCCACATTTTATTTTAAATTGACTAATAAAGAAATCTTACACACCACACCACTGCACATTGCCTTGGGTCATTTAATGTTCCCACCTTCACAGCGGCTCAGTCCTGTTAGTGGGGTCGGGGGTGGGCAGCCTGGAAGACAGTGTGATGCATTATCATTGCCTCCCTCCCTTCGTGGTTTTTCTTCCTTCTTTTTTCTTCTCCCTCTTTCTCTTTCTCCTCTGCTTTCTTGTCTTCTTTTTCTTTCTTGCTCCCTCTTTCCGTCATTATCCCTTTCTGTTTCATTCTCTCAGTCTCTGTCTCTCTCTTAAATTTGTTCTGAACAAAACACAAAGATAGTGATAACAAATATCATCCTTTATCAGATGCTTTGCCTTTGTGCTCACTTAAAGAGGAAGAAAATAATGTACAGTCTTTTGCTTTCCCTACATAAAAATAAATGGAAAACATTTTGCAAATGTCAAATGCTATATAAAAGGAAAAAATATGAAGGACAGTGGACACATAAACAATAATACTAATGACAAATTTTACCTCTCTTAAAGCACTCTCAGCCACCCAATTCCAGTGCTGGAGTTTTATCTAAAGGGTCAGAAACCAGCTTTAACACAGGTAGAAGTCTATTCTGGAAGAAAAATATTCTCCAGATGTGTCTGCAGATGATATTAAGCAAAGAGAAAAGAAAAATAAAAGAAAGTTACTGGAGGCTGGGCATTTTCTTTCGCTCCTACATTTACTTAATACATCTTTTTCAGGCAACTCTATGTATCCATAATGGAGGAGGAAGGCGCCATGGGGAACACAATGTAAAAGACAATAGAAGTGGTACCTGCTCAAACTCAGCAGATGCCATGAGGGAGAAAGACAACAGAGATTCCCCAAGGCAAACAAGATAACGGAGAACAAACACGATGACGGTGTTTTGTAGCAAAGCAATTTGATGAATTGTGGAGAAGACAAGCTGATAAAGTTTAGTCCTGATGAGCAAACAAACCTGTGGTAGAAGCCAAAGGTGAGGGGAGCCCAGTATCCAGAGAACAGTGCTGGAACGAGCAAGGGTGGATATTCAGGAGTAGAACAAAACATTGCACTGGTCTGGGATTGTTGGAAAGTGAGTGCAGCTAGGGTACAAAAGTTGATGGCAGAATGAGACAAAGTGGGTCAAGGAGGAACCCAGTGGCTAGACCTCACCTCACAAGTGGGGTACCTGAGTTTTTCCTTCATAATATGAAAACCTTTGAAGCTTTTCATCGAGGGGGGCTGGCACCACTGTAGTTTGAAGGGTGGATGTTCCCCTCAAAATTTCACATTTTGGAGCCACGGTCTCAGGGTAGCAGTGCTGAAGTGGTGTGGGCTTTTCAGATTTGGGCCTGGGGGAGGTCCTCAGTCAGTGCCCTAGAAAGGATGAAGAAATTTTGCATAGGATCCTAGTTAGTTCTTGAGTTCTTGTGAGAGTGTTGGTATACAAGCATGAGTGTGCAAATTCATTGGCATTCTGGTTTGAGACATGATCCCTGGCCCCAGGCAATTCCAGGCACCATCATCCGTGGTGATGTGATGGAGCTGAAAAGGACCTCATAGTACGGAACTTATATCAGCACCATGTCCTCAAATGTTAACGACAATGTAGTAAGCAACCCTCTTTTCTTCTTTGCAGTTTTCCTCAGGTGTTTTATTACAGTGATGAAAAACTGACTCAGAGTGGCATGATGAGAGTGATGGCTATCAAAGGGTATCTGTGGCAGTTGTATGGGAGAGAAGAATGGAAGAAATGTCTGTAGATAAGAAGCTTAAAGAGTTACATAAGATGAGCATCGGTGGTGACTTCGACAAGGCTGGGGTCAGTATGAATGCAAATAGGATGGATTAGGGCTTGTTCATGGATTTAATGCCGACAAATGGCAAGGCAGCACCAACCACCCTGCAGCAGCCCACCCGTGGAAACACAACTTTAGATGAGCTTAACTTATGCAAAGTACAAGCAACATTCATATTCTTATGAATATTTTCTTCTTTGGGTCAGGGAGTCTCACAAATCTCCCCTCTCACAAAAAAGAATTGGTGCCAGAATCTATCTAACCAAGTTATAAGTCCACACTATATGGTTCCATTGAATCCTGACTATTTTCTCCCTGACATCATTCCTCACAACTTTCATAAAATAGTCTTCTGGGAAGATACCGCAGCTGTCTCCAAAACTTCAGTCTAAGAAAGGGCCATCAGAGCCAGGGCCCATCCGTCTTGGTCAGCATTTTATTACCAGAAACAAGCCTTGCGTCTGGCATCCCTGAGGCTCATGAAATGAATAAATATTGGGCATTTGTGGATGGCCTGAGTTTAACACTCTCTCTCTCTCTCTCTCTCTCTCTCTCTCTCTCTCTCTCTCTGGAAAATGAGGGACAGGAAGCAATCTGATCCCAGCATGAACACCCACCCATCATTTCCCGGTCTCCCTCCTACTCTCTCCCCAGCCGACTGCAAGTCTAGACACATCATTCTGATGAAGTTGGAGCCTCCTTGAAGGAGATGACTCATGGCATAGAAAATACCTAGGGTTCCTGGGGTTTGCTCAGGGTGGCTTCCTGGCAGGGTTCTGCGTGGCAAAAGGAACCTCATTCTTCTCCTTCTTCTCCTACTTCCACATCCACTATGAACCTTGGGAACTACTAGAATTCCTTTGGTAAATCCCAATTCTTTAAGGCAGATTTTCATAAGTGAATATCAGGAAACCTTGTTCTTAGAAAATTCCAAAAATAACTGGCTATGCAACCCATTCAGTGTACCAAAGGGCAATTTAATGCTGGATTTACTATTAATATCTTTAGATTCATGTCAACATCTCTAATTTCAATAATCATTGTACTGGAATACGCTCTGAGAAATTCAGCCTTACAGGGTTTCAATAGCAACTGTTGACCCAGACATTGATAATATGTTGTCTAAAGAGGTGCTACAAACATTCTTTCATTCATTATAAAATGGAAACATGTCCTATATTTCATTCATAGATATATTCACATTTAAAATATATCTTTTAAATCAAACTTTTGCACCAAGGCCCAGGTATCTATTTGTCATAAAAACAAACAAGGCTCCTCTTCTAGAATTATCTCTGGAGGAAGATGGAGAATACAGTAATGAATGTCTACCTGCAAATTGAGGTGAGTGACACAAAGAGAATGAAGAAAGTCCTGTGATACACACTCAGGGTGACAGACAGTGGGCACAAAAAATTAGATGGTCAGGAAAGACGACAAAGAGAGATTAAGAGACAGTGATACATAAAATGGTTGTTAAAATGAGAAGGCACCCCCAATTCCAAGAGTCCAGGAACAGACACAGAAGCACAGAGAAAGAGTGAGAGTAACTCTGAGGCAGAGCAAGATCCATCCATGAAGATTAAGGCAGGGCAGCTCCGCTGACCAGGGTTCTTCTTCCTCAGTGCCTAGCCAGCCAACATCCCCCAGTGCTTTAGTGCCCACTGTCGTTTCCATTTAGGTGCCTAGTCTGCAAGCGAAATTCATCTCAGCCCTTCTTTCCAGCTTCCATCTTCACCTTCAACTTCTTTAACAGCCAAAATGCTCACCACTCACCTTTCCCCACGTTTGTGTTTTTACATCCTCCCTCCTGATGGCTCCCTAATACTTGGATGCTGTTCTCTAGTCCACACTGCCCTGTAACAGCCCCATGAAAAGTTATTTTAAAAAACCCTTTCATTTTTCACGTAGTTCACTTATTCCTCAGTCTTCATTCTTTTCTTAGCTTTGAGTGTTTAAAAAAAGACCAATTCAACAGGTTTTCTCATTTCTTGTGGTATTAGAGATTAGATCCAGGACCTTCCCATGAAGCTACATCCTCAGCCTTTTTAATTTTTAAAAAATATTTTGATAGAGTTTCATTATGTCATTAATTTGCCCAGGCTTGGCTTGGAACTTGTGATCCCCTTGCCTCAGTCTCCTACAGTGCTGGGATTAGAGTGTTTGCTATCATGCCCAGATTCCAACATAACATTCTTGAAACATCTTCCATTCCTTTACCTTTTCTTCCCAGGTGAAGCTGGATGCCATCCTCACCACTGTACATAAAAAGAATAATACTAGGACCGGATGTAGTTGCACTTTCTTACATTTTTAATTTCCATTTCTCCCACTCTTCATCAGCAATTTCATTATGTCCCTGGCATCCACTTCTTCTTCTTTACTTAGCGTGGTCCTCACATCACAAGTTGTAGATTTGCACATTCTGTGTCCCTGTTTGAGTCAACTGCACTTCCCTTCCTTCCTGGCCTTGCTTCCGTTCTGTGACTCATCCTTCTCTCCAAACACTACTTTATGACTCTAGTCAGATTCCCAGCTCTCCCACTGGGTGAACTTGGGTAAGTTTTTTAACTTCTCTCTACCTCTATTTTCTCACCCGTAAAGCTATGGAGACAGAAACAACCTCATTGAGATACTCTAAGCATTAAATTAGCTAATATCTATCAAGTTAAACCTTTAGATAATTCTTGGTAAATTACAGATATTAGTCGCTGTTAACCACAGTTGTTTCACAACAGAGTTTAGGAATATGTGTGCATCAATTTGAAGATGAAACAGATTCTTTCCCTTAAAGAGTTTTCACATTATGCCCAGGCAGGGATTCTTGTTCTTTATCAACTTTCCATTTTTCCCATTGTTAGTTTCTTTGGCTTTCCTGATCTGTAGTTTCTCTACACTCCTTGCAAGGATTCCATGCATTTCTATAGTCAGGAAACCTCTGGTGACCTCCCAGTTGTACCAGAGAGCTAGCAGGGCTGAAACAGGTCAGACTTTCTAAGTAGATGCAGACTTAGATGTACCCTGAGTGCTGCTCCATCTTTTTAAAACTGTATATTCTTGGGTACATTAACCTCTCTAAGCTTCACATTCTCATTTATGGGAAAAAGATAACAGTAGTATCTGGTAGCAAAAGAAATAGTAAGAGTGTGTGCAGTTGGCCCACAGAGGATGGAAATAGAAGTTCTACATGAGTTTAAGCCAGTTGTGGCTAGCTCTTAGAAAGGACCATGGACAAAAGAAGAACAACCACAGAAAGCCCTTCTGGGCACCCCTACCTCTGATGTCCGTGCCCACTAGGTTTTTTGTCTTTAAAAAATAAACCTTTGTTGTGTTGAACCCTCTGGCCCTAAGTGTAGTTGCCACTTCAGAATTTAGCATGCTCTGGTTAGTATTTACCACCCAAATTTTGTCTGACATAGTCAGATGAAACTTTCTGTGATAATCGAAATGCTCCTTATGTGTACTATCCAATATGGTAGCCACTAGGCACATGGAGACATTGAACACTTCAAAGGCAGCTGATCTGACCAAATATTTGAATGATAAACTCAAATTTAATTAATTTGTATTGGAGTAGTCCGTGTAGCCACCAGCTATCATATTTGTCAGGGAAGAAGAACTAGCATTTACGTGGTGCTTTGGAAATGCCACGCTGGTGAGGTCATTCCCCTGACTATGGAAAACCATCTCCAGCTGTTGTCTAACTTTGACATTCTCAGCTTGGAGGTGTTTAGTCCTTCACTCAGCTCAGTCACAAAGAGCTGTTCCCACAGTCTCGGGCCTGTTATTCAGGCCTCACTGAACAGTGCTACACTTTAGGGAGCAGGAAATGAGGCAGGACAGCATGCACCTTTTATGGATGCTTATTTCCAGATCAGAAGGCAATTCCAAAGGCCTAATGCAGAGAAACAAGTGTGCAGGAGACAAAACGAAATAAATGGAGCTGTCTTTGAATTAGTCCAGATCCAAACTACCTAAAAAGCAAATCTGCTGTCAAAACGACTGAAATAGTAGAAAGAGGCCTTCGGAATAATTACATGTTGTTAATTGAAAAATGTTAATCATGTCATATTAGGAGGAAGACAGGGTTAAATTGGTAAAATTTCAATTCACTTAGGCCTTATCTCTTGTTGGAATGAACCAGATGATTAATCCTCCATATTCTTCAGGGATGCAGTGAACCCAGCAATTAAATTAACAACTACAAAGTTTATGTTCGGAGATTCAAAAATGAAAGACGGAAACACTTTAATTTTTCACAAGTTGTTACCTTAATTATCTTCTTATTGCTCTGTCTCTTTTCCCTCATTACAAACACACACCCCTTCGTATTCACGGATCCCTTTAATTTGCTGGAGCTCAGTAACAATGTGAGGAATGTCATCGGAGATGCAAAGTCATAAATCTTACTTTGTGCGTGCTCATTGGAAATAAATTGTTCTGTTCTGCCCAGCCTCAGTGTTCATCCCGCAAAGTGCTGACACACTCCCCCTTGCCTGCGAGTACTCTGGACTATTGGCAAACCTATGCCCACAGCAGGGTAGCGTTATCATTTTCAGCTAACAACAGCAACAACAAAACTCTTAAGAACAGGCTCAAATTTAATTGGTCAGGTTAACGACATTCAATGAGGAAAGAGAGCAAGGGAGTACTTAGGGAATTAACAAGAACCCAAATGGAAACTTACTTCGCTCACGTCTTCAACTGTATAGACACAAAAAGAGGTTTTCAAAAAGCCTGCATTTTCACACACAAACTTTTTAAGTCTTCCTTATTTTGTTTCATTTTTCCCCCCTCAGAATGATGTCTCTGCATTGTCAGCAAAGAAATCTCACTTTGTGAATATCAGAGAAGTCATCTCTCTTGGAATGCAGCAAATCAAAATTGAAAAAAACAATGTAGATAAATCCAAGAGCAGCCATCATAAAGCCAGGGAACGCTGGCTCATGGTGATTTAACAGGTCTCCTGACATTGGGCCATTAACACTGTACCCATCCCAAACACTAGCAGCAGCACATCACACACTTCTTTATCATTAATGCAGATGCCTGTTTGCAAATTGTTGTGCAGCTTACAAGCCATCTACTGCAGCAGCAGGAGCAACTGCAACACCACAACAAAAGTGGTTGTCATGGCCAGGGTTTTCTAAGCAGGCTCCGATTGATGGTAAGGAAAACTAACTGGAATTCTTGTCTTTCTTCATAGATGTTTTTCTGGCAGGGGGTGGTGGTGGTGGTGGTGGAAGAATCAGTGTCATAATTAAGAATATAGGCCTGCAATTTGGAAACCAGGAATAAGTAGAAAAATAAGCCCATCATGAAACCCTGAGCTCAAATAGCAATAGGATCAAATGATTGTGAGTCTAACCCGGAGAATGCATGAAAACATATCAATAATTGAATGTGTGGCATCCTCAATGCCTAGAGAAGTAATCACCATCACTATAAATCCTGTCCTGGAGTGAGGGGAAGGGCTCTGACGGTTATATATACTCGGGTAGCATCATCATTTAGTTCACTTTCTGAATTTCTAAAGTTTCACAGCGAAATGTCATATCCCCGGAGAATGTCCTCACAACAAATTATTAGCACAGCTCTATTGATCATCACCCAAATGGCAAAAATCTCAATAAATTTCATCTGGACCTTTACTGAAACCTCAAAAATGCATTACACCCCTCTCTGCTGACCACCGTTTTTATGATCGCTATTGTATTTGCAGGGCAGTCAATTTTATACAGCATAACAAACTGCCAACTGCTAACGCGATTCCCTCCATTACGGAGGCCCATGTATTAAATTTAGTGAAGCACAGTATCAGACTTCAAATATTGCAGGGCTTAGAATTGAATGCCGCAGAGCCTAACATTATCAACCTGACAAATACACTGACATATTAAGTAGCAGATCATGTATTCATATTGGGAACTGATGTTGTTTTCCTGTTTAGCTGTATATTTGGGGGTTGGCTAGGATATTTCAAACTGAACATTATGTTTTGAAATATGACAGAAGTGACAGCCAAGAAGCACTGTTGGTCACTGTTTCTTTTCTTTCTTAAATGATAGATCGATTGTTGCTCATCTCAATGATATGTCTATTGAAAATGTAAGCAGAACCCCAAATAAATGTCATTTTTTTCATAAAGTTTATTATTTTCTTTTTTCACCTGCTAGTGTAACTAACTTTAAAATTATATCTTTACTCTACGCATACAATGGGATGTTTCTTTGATATTCATCTCCTCCCTCAGGCCTTCAGTGAACATCAGGGCTCTTCTCTGCCTTCTCTCTCTCTTGTCATTGATTCTTTGTTTAATGCAACAAAAGCTACTGAAACTACTAAACTTCCTTTAAACAATTTTTTTGCTCTTAATCCAATGCTATCCAACCATTTTATCTACTTCTCTTCTGAGAAACAATGAACATTGCAAAGATCTCTTGCCCTTTTCTTCATCCTTCCCTGACATTCACCCGTCCACAAGACGCTACACCCTGAACATGCTGATGGCCAAAGTTTGTCACACGTTCCGTGGATGGCTTATGATATTGAAATAATTTTTTTTTAAAAAATCCTCTTTCTTCTACAACTCTGAAAATCTGATATGAAGCTCATTTTCTAGGTCATTAATTGTGATACAAAAACACTGCAATTTGCGTACCTTCACATCATCGTATCAAAAACTAGTCTTGTACTAATGAGGTCAGTTCTAAGAACAGAGAATATACCAGGGCACAGGAGAACTAAGGGCTGGTTTTCTCACTCTGGTCTGCAGATTCTTCAGGTGAACAAGGACCACACACACACAGGAACAAGGGGCATGGTTTTCAGATGCCCGGGGATGGGCCAGGAGGCAGCTCCCTCTTCCCATATTTGTTTCTTGCATTTTCTCAGCGTTGATCACTGTGTATGAGAGTTTGACTACTTCAAACAGCTCATAAAAGTGGCATCATGTAGTATTTTTCTTTTGTGATTGAGATATTTCACACAGCATGAAGTCCTTAAAGAACCTTCAAGTGGTAGCCTATGGCGGGGCTTTCTTCCTTTTTAAGGCTATATAATTTTCCTTTCCCTGTGTAACTATATCTGTGCCACCTATTCACTCAGTAGACATTTAGGTCACCTTCACTCCTGGTTAATGTGACTTATGCTGCAGTGGATATAGGAGTGCAAGTTATGGGTGTTTTTAAAGCTCCCAAGAGGATTCTAACGTGCCAGATGGGTGAAGAGCCTCATCCCTAGAAGACAGATGTGGTCCTCGTCAAACTCATGCCATGTGAATACTTAGAAAGGGACATTTTAATTTCACAGGATGATCAATAGGCTCTGTATCCAGTTCCTTCTCAAGACTTGAGAGGCTCAATTGTACAACAGCCTCTGCCCAGATGAACCATGGGGCTTCCCATCAGCTAGAGAGAGATGACTACTATGGAGGTCTCTCGATCTCTCCTGGAAGGGCGGAGCCTGAAGGACACAGGAAATGTGGCAGTGTTCACCATCAAATGAGCCTCTGCTCCCATCACTTCCAGCTACATCGCTTCTGGTGAGTTCTCTCCATCCTCTCAGTAAACCTCTCACCCAGCAGAAAATGAAGGTGATCAAAACAATACTGAGTGGAAGCAGTGGGTCCAAATAGCTCAGCCTGAAGAAAAGTACTCACTGCCTAACCAGGAACTGTTGTTCTCATGGTTAATCAAACTCTTTGTCATCTATTTCTAACTTCTAAATTACCCACCAGATCAGAAATGAGAGAATTGATCATTTCCCTTCATAGCCCTCTCTGTGTGGGTCTTATCACAAAACTGGAGATAGTTCATTTTTTTTTTT